>JAHUYU010001024.1:0-16495 GCA_030439765.1 Tripidium arundinaceum | reverse complement strand
CTAGCAGTCGGTTTTATCAAAGAGGTGTATCATCCTAAGTGGCTGGCTAATCCAGTATTTGTACAAAAGAAGAATAAAGAATGGAGGATGTGTGTTGATTACACCGATCTCAATAAACACTGCCCTAAAGACCCCTTCGGCCTGCCTTGTATTGATGAGGTTGTAGATTCTACTGCCGGCTGCGAACTCCTATCTTTCCTTGATTGCTACTCTAGTTACCATCAGATCTCCTTAAAGGAGGAAGACCAGATTAAGACTTCTTTCATCATGCCGTTTGGTGCCTACTACTACACCACTATGTCCTGAAGACTTAAAAACGCCGGTGCTACCTACTAGAGGGCTATCCAATGTTGCCTTGCGAACCAGATTGGGCGCAACATTGAGTCCTATGTTGACGATGTAGTGGTGAAGTCTAAGACCGCCGATGACCTCATCGTCGACCTTGACGAAACATTCAAGAGCCTAAGGGGAATACCAATGGAAATTGAATCCCACAAAGTGTGTCTTTAGTGTCCCGTCCGGTGTCCTCTTAGGATTTATCGTTAGCAGCCGCTTCATTGAAGCCAACCTCGAGAAGGTATCGGCGGTCACCAACATGAAACGGCCAACCTGTGTCAAGGACATCCAGAAGCTAATAGGGTGTATGGCGGCATTATGCCGTTTCATATCACGCCTAGGTGAAAAGGTCTCCCTTTCTTCAAGTTGCTTAAAGCAAAGGAGGGTTTTGTCTGGACAGAGGAGGCTGATAAGGCCTTCGCCGAGCTCAAGCTCTTCTTGATTACCCCTCCGATTATGACAGTGCTAAAGCCCGACGAGACATTACTGATCTATATCACCGCAACTCCCCGTGTCGTTAGCACAGCCATCGTCGTTGAGCGGGAAGAGCCTGGACATGTATATAAAGTTTAAAGCCCAGTCTACTTCATTAGCGAAGTCTTAAATGAGTCTAAGACTCAGTATCCCCAAGTCCAGAAGCTGTTGTATGCCATCTTAATTACGTCCCGTAAGCTTCGCCACTATTTCGAGACATACAAGATAGCTGTGGTTACTGAATTCCCGCTCAGCGATATTCTCCGTAATAAGGAAGCTAATGGACGCATCATCAAGTGGGCGGTAGAGCTCAGCACATATTCTATTGAATTCAGGGGTCGATAGACTATCAAGTCACAGGTGCTCGTTGATTTTATCGCTGAATGGACTGAGATGCATGAACCTATCCCGGCTGATCATCCCAAGCACTGGATGATGTACTTCGATGGTGCCCTCAACATCGATGGTGCCAGGGCGGGCGTGTTGTTCATTACTCCGTCCGAGGATGAGCTCCGCTATGTCCTGTGGATACACTTCCTAGCCTCCAACAACGCCGCTAAATATGAAGCGGCGCTCCATGGTCTTCGCATCACCGTTTCCCTTGGCGTTAAATGCCTAATGGTGTACGGTGACTCTGCTTTGGTAATCAATCAGGTCAACAAAGATTGGTCCTGCACTAGCGAGAAGATGGATGCTTACTGTGCCGAAATCAGAAAGCTTGAAGGGAAATTCTACGATCTCGAGTTTCATCATGTCGTCTGTGATGAGAACGAGGCAGCCAACTGCCTATCTAAGATAGGATCGACCAGAGCTCAAGTTCCGGTAGGAGTCTTCGTCCAGGACCTCAGGACACCATCTATCAAGCCAGGGCAGGAGGTTGAAGAAGCACCCTAGGCTGAGCAGTTAGTCTTGGCGGTCTCTACGCCCATCAGTGATTGGAGAGAACAGTTCATTAAGTACTTGACCACAGCAGAAGTGCCGACCGACAAGACTAAGGCGGAACGCCTTATCCGTCGAAGTAAGCACTATGTGCTAGTTGACGGCAAGCTGATAAGAATGTGGAGGAGGAATTGTTGCAGAAGTGTATATCTCAAGACGAAGGGGTAAAATTAATTCTTGAGGTTCATGCTGGTTCATGTGGCAACCATGCGGCCTCTAGGAATCTGGTCGGCAAGGTTTTCCGAGCAAGTTTCTATTGGCCCTCCACCATTGCAGACGCCGAAGCTCTCATTCAGCGGTGCGAGGGGTGTCAATTTTTTGCTAAGCAAATCCATGTTCCAGCATAGGCCCTCTAGACGATACCAGCCTCCTAGCCATTTGCATGCTGGGGACTGGATATGATTGGGCCTTTCAGGACCGCTCCGAGTGGATTCAAATACGTGTACGTCGCCATTGACAAGTTCTCAAAGTGGATTGAGTACAAGCCTCTTGTCATGTCTACAGCCAAGAAAGCAGCAGAGCTCTTTGACGATATAATACATAGGTTCGGTCTGCCGAACAGCATCATCACGGATTTGGGTTCTACGTTCACCGGCAATGACTTCTGGGAATTTTGCGAAGATCGGTGTATCTCAATCAAGTATGTCTCCTTTACCCACCCTAGAGCTAATGGCCAGGTAGAACGGGCTTTAAACTTTATATACATGTCCAGGCTCTTCCCGCTCAACGACGATGGCTGTGCTAACGACACGGGGAGTTGCGGTGATATAGATCAGTAATGTCTCGTCGGGCTTTAGCACTGTCATAATCGGAGGGGTAATCAAGAAGAGCTTGAGCTCGGCGAAGGCCTTATCAGCCTCCTCTGTCCAGACAAAACCCTCCTTTGCTTTAAGCAACTTGAAGAAAGGGAGACCTTTTTCACCTAGGCGTGATATGAAACGGCATAATGCCGCCATACACCCTATTAGCTTCTGGATGTCCTTGACACAGGTTGGCCGTTTCATGTTGGTGACCGCCGATACCTTCTCGAGGTTGGCTTCAATGAAGCGGCTGCTAACGATAAATCCTAAGAGGACACCGGACGGGGACACTAAAGACACACTTTGTGGGATTCAATTTCCATTGGTATTCCCTTAGGCTCTTGAATGTTTCGTCAAGGTCGACGATGAGGTCATCGGCGGTCTTAGACTTCACCACTACATCGTCAACATAGGACTCAATGTTGCGCCCAATCTGGTTCGCAAGGCAACATTGGATAGCCCTCTAGTAGGTAGCACCGGCGTTTTTAAGTCTTCAGGACATAGTGGTGTAGTAGTAGGCACCAAACGGCATGATGAAAGAAGTCTTAATCTGGTCTTCCTCCTTTAAGGAGATCTGATGGTAACTAGAGTAGCAATCAAGGAAAGATAGGAGTTCGCAGCCGGCAGTAGAATCTACAACCTCATCAATACAAGGCAGGCCGAAGGGGTCTTTAGGGCAGTGTTTATTGAGATCGGTGTAATCAACACACATCCTCCATTCTTTATTCTTCTTTTGTACAAATACTGGATTAGCCAGCCACTTAGGATGATACACCTCTTTGATAAAACCGACTGCTAGGAGCCGTGTTATTTCTACCCTAATAGTCTCCTTTTTGTCTTGCGCGAATCGTCGGAGCTTCTGCTTGATCGGCTTGGCGGTCGGCGAGACATTTAAGGAGTGCTCGATCAACTCCCGTGGTACCCTAGGCATGTCTACAGGCTTCCATGTGAACATGTCTACATTGTCACGTAGGAAGTTGACGAGCGCGCTTTCCTAATTGGGATCGAGGTTGGCCCCGATCCTGGTGGTCTTGTTCTTGTCGCCAGTGCCGAGGTCCACCTCCTTCGTCTCCTTGGCCTTGGTAGCCACTCGGGGTGCCTCCATTGTTGGGATCTCTTGCTAATCTATGGGTACGGTCTTGGACGTGGCGAGATAGCTCTCCATGCGTTCAGAGAGATCAAGCGCCTCGGCGAGCGCAAGGCTTTCTCTTTCGCAAGTGTAGGTGATGGCGATGTTGGCCCACAGGGTCAGGATTCCTTGGGGCGCTGACATCTTCAGAATCAAGTATGCATAGTGCGGTATGGCCATGAACTTAGCCAGGGCCGACCGGCCAAGGATAGCGTGGTATGCAGTGTCAAAGTCTGCCACCAAGAAACTAAGGTACTCAGTACGATAGTTCTTGATGGTGTCGTAATGTACGGGCAATGTGATCTTACCCAAAGGTTGGGACGCTCTGCCAGGCATGATCCCCAAAATGGAGAGTCAACAGGGGTGAGGTCTTCCTTGGAGAGGCCTAACTCAGTCAGGGCCCCGGCGAAAAGTATATTGAGGGCACTCCCGCCATCAATGAGGACCTTCCTGAACCGCACCTTCTAGATAATGGTGTCCAGCACCAGTGGGAACCGCCCTGGATAGGGGATGTCCAACCACTGATCCGCCCTGGTGAAGGTGATAGCGTGCTCGGACCAGTTGAGGTACCTTGGATCGGTGATGGTGTCGTTGTTGGTGACCGACGGGACATGACGAGCGGTGAGGTTCTGCTTTCGCTTATTCTCAGGGGCAGCCGCTCCTCCAAAAATAGTCCCAACAGTCTTGCTCGCATCTTGGAAGGTGTTGACAGCGTCCTTAGGGCGCTCGGGTACTTGGGGTTGTCGTCCTTATTGTCATGCTTCGTTGACCGCTGATGGAGCCTTTCTAGATCATGTCTCATACCTGGTCGAACACATGTGGCCATGTAGTTTTCAATGAATAACCCCTTGAGATCATCCCAAGATCTGATGGTGTTTGGCCCTAGGCTCGTGAGCCAATTCATCACGGAGGGGGCGAGCATGACAGGCAAATAATTCGCCATCACATCGCTATTTCCTCCGACGGCGCGTACAACAATGGCGTAGAGCTGCAGCCACTGCTCAGGGTTGACCTTGCCATCATAGGGTTCAACCCCAGAGATCTTGAAGCCCATCGGCCACTGGACAGCTCATAGCCTCGCTGTGAAGGGGCGAGCTCCTTCGGGATCATCGGTGGTAGGTATGGGAACGATGACTTGAGGGAGATCAACTTCGGGATTACTGAAATCTTCATCATACCATTGCCGATGAAGAGCCTCCTGTTCATGGTGTTCATTGCGTTGCCTCTCGATGCGATTACGAGCGTCGTGGCGGATGTTGAGGACTCCACGAACGTTGCTTACAGGCTCCTCAACTTCCTGGTTAGCGTTGACGTGATCAGCCAGAGCTGTTCGGGGAGGTCGGTGCCCGCCCCCTCGCTGGGCAGGATTGACGGGGTGGTTGCCTCTTGACCCACCGACCAGATACTGGTCGTTGTTGGTATTTGTTAACGCAAACAAAGAAATCCGCAAGCGCACGGATACCGTTGTAGCTTTCACCGAGGAGTATTCCAGGGTATCGTATTTATCCTCAGGGAAGCAATGGTTAAAGAACTTGATAATTAACCATCATGTATCTACTAACTAGTATACTGGCTAGACTAATGTGGGGGTAAATGATAAAATAGGAGTTTTGGAATAAACGACACACACAGGAGCACTCTATGATAAGATAGCAGAGCAGACAGGCTAAGCTGGGAGGACAATGGGAGAGTTCAAGGTTCCTATTTACTTCTCTATTACTGTGGTTCTATTCTAGTTCATACCAAAGGGATTAACTAAGCAAAGGTTAGACATAGAGATCACACCAAGGCACTTCGAAGCAGCAGTTCCTTTCCGATCCTCGAAAAGACTAGGAAGGGGTGATCGGGGTCAGGCTGCCAAAAGCTCTACGAAAACACCAACTCGAACATGGTGGAATACAAAGGCCTGGTCGGATCTGTCACCTCCGGGGCTACCACAGCTATCCATAGGGTTGGGCGCAAACTCAGGTAATCTATAGTCTAAACACCACATCTACACTATCGATTACTACTCTAGTTTCACGTAAAAACTAGAGCATTCGGTCGAACGGAGATCCCATGCCAAGGTGTAAAACACTACACTTAACCATGAAAAGCTAAACCACTAAGGCATAAACTAGATAACCATGAAGTACAATTTAGTAATTAGAGAAGATAAATATGAAGTATTTGAGTCTTACAAAGGACCGATACAAGATTATACCGGAACTTCGAGGGCTCTTCCGGAACTTGAGCATCTTCCCTAACTCCCAACTAGGCTAGTACTACAATTACATCTTGAAAATGTAGAGTGGAGCTCTTCCTTGGTGGTGTATGATATCTTAATGAGAGGGGAGAGGTCCTCCTTTTATAGGTGGAGAAGAGGGGGCTAATTGGAAGATGCATTCTCTCCTCATGGAAGGTAACAAAACCGCCCTCAAACCGACCTGAAGATGCAATGAACCTGGCCGATCACCTACATAACCGCCTTTGCAATGTCGGTGAGAGGTGGCTCACCAAAGATGGGCCAGAGATGCGCCACCAAGGGTGTGGCCGCACCAGGGGATCGGCCGCACCCTAGAGGTGTCATTTTGGCCCAATCTTTGTTCTGTAAGCCTCTAGGACTGCATGGGCCACTCCTGCAAAGTTTGGCCCTATTTGGAGCACGTTTCCTTTGCGTTTTGGGCCTTTTTCTCCCCATGACAGGGCCCTAATTTGCCTGGTAGGTGGGCCTTCTCCCCCTGGGCTCATGTCGGGTGATATTACGCCATTTCCCACATAAAATCCTCCCAATCAAACACCAAACTTAGATATAGGGCTTTAGAACTAACGATTTCCATGAGTTTTGGTGCTTTACCATTTACAGGAGGACATGTCAGAATAACAAGGAAAACGCACCCAAATACGCAAAAGACATGGCGTAATATCACCCGACATGAGCCCAGGGGGAGAAGGCCCACCTACCAGGCAAATTAGGGCCCTGTCATGGGGAGAAAAAGGCCCAAAACGCAAAGGAAACGTGCTCCAAATAGGGCCAAACTTTGCAGGAGTGGCCCATGCAGTCCTAGAGGCTTACAGAACAAAGATTGGGCCAAAATGACACCTCTAGGGTGCGGCCGATCCCCTGGTGCGGCCACACCCTTGGTGGCGCATCTCTGGCCCATCTTTGGTGAGCCACCTCTCACCGACATTGCAAAGGCGGTTATGTAGGTGATCGGCCAGGTTCATTGCATCTTCAGGTCGGTTTTGAGGGCGGTTTGTTACCTTCCATGAGGAGAGAATGCATCTTCCAATTAGCCCCCTCTTCTCCACCTATAAAAGGAGGACCTCTCCCCTCTCATTAAGATATCATACACCACCAAGGAAGAGCTCCACTCTACATTTTCAAGATGTAATTGTAGTACTAGCCTAGTTGGGAGTTAGGGAAGATGCTCAAGTTCCGGAAGAGCCCTCGAAGTTCCGGTATAATCTTGTATCGGTCCTTTGTAAGACTCAAATACTTCATATTTATCTTCTCTAATTACTAAATTGTACTTCATGGTTATCTAGTTTATGCCTTAGTGGTTTAGCTTTTCATGGTTAAGTGTAGTGTTTTACACCTTGGCATGGGATCTCCGTTCGACCGAATGCTCTAGTTTTTACGTGAAACTAGAGTAGTAATCGATAGTGTAGATGTGGTGTTTAGACTATAGATTACCTGAGTTTGCGCCCAACCCTATGGATAGCTGTGGTAGCCCCGGAGGTGACAGATCCGACCAGGCCTTTGTATTCCACCATGTTCGAGTTGGTGTTTTCGTAGAGCTTTTGGCAGCCTGACCCCGATCACCCCTTCCTAGTCTTTTCGAGGATCGGAAAGGAACTGCTGCTTCGAAGTGCCTTGGTGTGATCTCTATGTCTAACCTTTGCTTAGTTAATCCCTTTGGTATGAACTAGAATAGAACCACAGTAATAGAGAAGTAAATAGGAACCTTGAACTCTCCCATTGTCCTCCCAGCTTAGCCTGTCTGCTCTGCTATCTTATCATAGAGTGCTCCTGTGTGTGTCGTTTATTCCAAAACTCCTATTTTATCATTTACCCCCACATTAGTCTAGCCAGTATACTAGTTAGTAGATACATGATGGTTAATTATCAAGTTCTTTAACCATTGCTTCCCTGAGGATAAATACGATACCCTGGAATACTCCTCGGTGAAAGCTACAACGGTATCCGTGCGCTTGCGGATTTCTTTGTTTGCGTTAACAAATACCAACAACGACCAGTATCTGGTCGGTGGGTCAAGAGGCAACCACCCCGTCAATCCTGCCCAGCGAGGGGGCGGGCACCGACCTCCCCGAACAGCTCTGGCTGATCACGTCAACGCTAACCAGGAAGTTGAGGAGCCTGTAAGCAACGTTCGTGGAGTCCTCAACATCCGCCACGACGCTCGTAATCGCATCGAGAGGCAACGCAATGAACACCATGAACAGGAGGCTCTTCATCGGCAATGGTATGATGAAGATTTCAGTAATCCCGAAGTTGATCTCCCTCAAGTCATCGTTCCCATACCTACCACCGATGATCCCGAAGGAGCTCGCCCCTTCACAGCGAGGCTATGAGCTGTCCAGTGGCCGATGGGCTTCAAGATCTCTGGGGTTGAACCCTATGATGGCAAGGTCAACCCTGAGCAGTGGCTGCAGCTCTACGCCATTGTTGTACGCGCCGTCGGAGGAAATAGCGATGTGATGGCGAATTATTTGCCTGTCATGCTCGCCCCCTCCGTGATGAATTGGCTCACGAGCCTAGGGCCAAACACCATCAGATCTTGGGATGATCTCAAGGGGTTATTCATTGAAAACTACATGGCCACATGTGTTCGACCAGGTATGAGACATGATCTAGAAAGGCTCCATCAGCGGTCTGCCGAGTCCCTCCGTGGCTACATCAGGCGTTTCTAGGAAACGAGGAACTCCATCCCCAGCATTGGTGAAGGCAATGTCATCTCCTCATTTGTCCATGGGCTCCACCATCATCCTGAGCTGCGCTCCAAGTTCCACCGCAAGCCGCCGCGATCGATCAGCGAGATGCTCCAGACGGCCAACTAGTATGCCAACGTCGAAGAAGCCAACCAGCGCCATAGGGACAACATTGCTCGGACCTCCCGCTCCGATCGCCAGCCGCATTGCGATGACGATCATCGCAAAGAACGGCGCCCTGACGACTGTGACTGCCGCTATGACAACAGGCCAGAGAATTCCAAGGCCGGGCAATTTCATCGTTGCCGACCCGACAACGTCGTCGCCTCAGTTGAGCAGCCGCGCGCTAAGCGCACCTATGATGATGAGTATGAGAAGCTCCTCGACGGCCCGTGCCTTATACACAAGAGAAGCAATCATACCATGTGGCAGTGCTATGGCTTAGCCAGGGCCTTCTGCGAGGAGGACAACAAGAGGTCAACGAAGCATGACAATAAGGACGACAACCCCAAGTACCCGAGCGCCCTAAGGACGCTGTCAACACCTTCCAAGATGCGAGCAAGACTGTTGGGACTATTTTTGGAGGAGCGGCTGCCCCTGAGAATAAGCGAAAGCAGAACCTCACCGCTCGTCATGTCCCGTCGGTCACCAACAACGACACCATCACCGATCCAAGGTACCTCAACTGGTCCGAGCACGCTATCACCTTCACCAGGGCGGATCAGTGGTTGGACATCCCCTATCCAGGGCGGTTCCCACTGGTGCTGGACACCATTATCTAGAAGGTGCGGTTCAGGAAGGTCCTCATTGATGGCGGGAGTGCCCTCAATATACTTTTCGCCGGGGCCCTGACTGAGTTAGGCCTCTCCAAGGAAGACCTCACCCCTGTTGACTCTCCATTTTGGGGATCATGCCTGGCAGAGCGTCCCAACCTTTGGGTAAGATCACATTGCCCGTACATTACGACACCATCAAGAACTATCGTACTGAGTACCTTAGTTTCTTGGTGGCAGACTTTGACACTGCATACCACGCTATCCTTGGCCGGTCGGCCCTGGCTAAGTTCATGGCCATACCGCACTATGCATACTTGATTCTGAAGATGTCAGCGCCCCAAGGAATCCTGACCCTGTGGGCCAACATCGCCATCACCTACACTTGCGAAAGAGAAAGCCTTGCGCTCGCCGAGGCGCTTGATCTCTCTGAACGCATGGAGAGCTATCTCGCCACGTCCAAGACCGTACCCATAGATTAGCAAGAGATCCCAACAATGGAGGCACCCCGAGTGGCTACCAAGGCCAAGGAGACGAAGGAGGTGGACCTCGGCACTGGCGACAAGAACAAGACCACCAGGATCGGGGCCAACCTCGATCCCAATTAGGAAAGCGCGCTCGTCAACTTCCTACGTGACAATGTAGACATGTTCACATGGAAGCCTGTAGACATGCCTAGGGTACCACGGGAGTTGATCGAGCACTCCTTAAATGTCTCGCCGACCGCCATCAATGAGGACCTTCCTGAACCGCACCTTCTAGATAATGGTGTCCAGCACCAGTGGGAACCGCCCTGGATAGGGGATGTCCAACCACTGATCCGCCCTGGTGAAGGTGATAGCGTGCTCGGACCAGTTGAGGTACCTTGGATCGGTGATGGTGTCGTTGTTGGTGACCGACGGGACATGACGAGCGGTGAGGTTCTGCTTTCGCTTATTCTCAGGGGCAGCCGCTCCTCCAAAAATAGTCCCAACAGTCTTGCTCGCATCTTGGAAGGTGTTGACAGCGTCCTTAGGGCGCTCGGGTACTTGGGGTTGTCGTCCTTATTGTCATGCTTCGTTGACCTCTTGTTGTCCTCCTCGCAGAAGGCCCTGGCTAAGCCATAGCACTGCCACATGGTATGATTGCTTCTCTTGTGTATAAGGCACGGGCCGTCGAGGAGCTTCTCATACTCATCATCATAGGTGCGCTTAGCGCGCGGCTGCTCAACTGAGGCGACGACGTTGTCGGGTCGGCAACGATGAAATTGCCCGGCCTTGGAATTCTCTGGCCTGTTGTCATAGCGGCAGTCACAGTCGTCAGGGCGCCGTTCTTTGCGATGATCGTCATCGCAATGCGGCTGGCGATCGGAGCGGGAGGTCCGAGCAATGTTGTCCCTATGGCGCTGGTTGGCTTCTTCGACGTTGGCATACTAGTTGGCCGTCTGGAGCATCTCGCTGATCGATCGCGGCGGCTTGCGGTGGAACTTGGAGCGCAGCTCAGGATGATGGTGGAGCCCATGGACAAATGAGGAGATGACATTGCCTTCACCAATGCTGGGGATGGAGTTCCTCGTTTCCTAGAAACGCCTGATGTAGCCACGGAGGGACTCGGCAGACCGCTGATGGAGCCTTTCTAGATCATGTCTCATACCTGGTCGAACACATGTGGCCATGTAGTTTTCAATGAATAACCCCTTGAGATCATCCCAAGATCTGATGGTGTTTGGCCCTAGGCTCGTGAGCCAATTCATCACGGAGGGGGCGAGCATGACAGGCAAATAATTCGCCATCACATCGCTATTTCCTCCGACGGCGCGTACAACAATGGCGTAGAGCTGCAGCCACTGCTCAGGGTTGACCTTGCCATCATAGGGTTCAACCCCAGAGATCTTGAAGCCCATCGGCCACTGGACAGCTCATAGCCTCGCTGTGAAGGGGCGAGCTCCTTCGGGATCATCGGTGGTAGGTATGGGAACGATGACTTGAGGGAGATCAACTTCGGGATTACTGAAATCTTCATCATACCATTGCCGATGAAGAGCCTCCTGTTCATGGTGTTCATTGCGTTGCCTCTCGATGCGATTACGAGCGTCGTGGCGGATGTTGAGGACTCCACGAACGTTGCTTACAGGCTCCTCAACTTCCTGGTTAGCGTTGACGTGATCAGCCAGAGCTGTTCGGGGAGGTCGGTGCCCGCCCCCTCGCTGGGCAGGATTGACGGGGTGGTTGCCTCTTGACCCACCGACCAGATACTGGTCGTTGTTGGTATTTGTTAACGCAAACAAAGAAATCCGCAAGCGCACGGATACCGTTGTAGCTTTCACCGAGGAGTATTCCAGGGTATCGTATTTATCCTCAGGGAAGCAATGGTTAAAGAACTTGATAATTAACCATCATGTATCTACTAACTAGTATACTGGCTAGACTAATGTGGGGGTAAATGATAAAATAGGAGTTTTGGAATAAACGACACACACAGGAGCACTCTATGATAAGATAGCAGAGCAGACAGGCTAAGCTGGGAGGACAATGGGAGAGTTCAAGGTTCCTATTTACTTCTCTATTACTGTGGTTTCTATTCTAGTTCATACCAAAGGGATTAACTAAGCAAAGGTTAGACATAGAGATCACACCAAGGCACTTCGAAGCAGCAGTTCCTTTCCGATCCTCGAAAAGACTAGGAAGGGGTGATCGGGGTCAGGCTGCCAAAAGCTCTACGAAAACACCAACTCGAACATGGTGGAATACAAAGGCCTGGTCGGATCTGTCACCTCCGGGGCTACCACAGCTATCCATAGGGTTGGGCGCAAACTCAGGTAATCTATAGTCTAAACACCACATCTACACTATCGATTACTACTCTAGTTTCACGTAAAAACTAGAGCATTCGGTCGAACGGAGATCCCATGCCAAGGTGTAAAACACTACACTTAACCATGAAAAGCTAAACCACTAAGGCATAAACTAGATAACCATGAAGTACAATTTAGTAATTAGAGAAGATAAATATGAAGTATTTGAGTCTTACAAAGGACCGATACAAGATTATACCGGAACTTCGAGGGCTCTTCCGGAACTTGAGCATCTTCCCTAACTCCCAACTAGGCTAGTACTACAATTACATCTTGAAAATGTAGAGTGGAGCTCTTCCTTGGTGGTGTATGATATCTTAATGAGAGGGGAGAGGTCCTCCTTTTATAGGTGGAGAAGAGGGGGCTAATTGGAAGATGCATTCTCTCCTCATGGAAGGTAACAAACCGCCCTCAAACCGACCTGAAGATGCAATGAACCTGGCCGATCACCTACATAACCGCCTTTGCAATGTCGGTGAGAGGTGGCTCACCAAAGATGGGCCAGAGATGCGCCACCAAGGGTGTGGCCGCACCAGGGGATCGGCCGCACCCTAGAGGTGTCATTTTGGCCCAATCTTTGTTCTGTAAGCCTCTAGGACTGCATGGGCCACTCCTGCAAAGTTTGGCCCTATTTGGAGCACGTTTCCTTTGCGTTTTGGGCCTTTTTCTCCCCATGACAGGGCCCTAATTTGCCTGGTAGGTGGGCCTTCTCCCCCTGGGCTCATGTCGGGTGATATTACGCCATGTCTTTTGCGTATTTGGGTGCGTTTTCCTTGTTATTCTGACATGTCCTCCTGTAAATGGTAAAGCACCAAAACTCATGGAAATCGTTAGTTCTAAAGCCCTATATCTAAGTTTGGTGTTTGATTGGGAGGATTTTATGTGGGAAATGGCGGTTAAATTTAGACGTTAAGGACCACCAACAATCGACTCCCCGATGGTGATCGCCGGAGTAATGGCTCCCCCACGCTCAGCAAGAATGGGAAGGATGTCGACCCGCCGAGCGGTGGCGGTTCGATGTAGTCGAATGAGAGGGAGCATGATCGTTGCAGAGCTGATTGACTTGGACCTGGGCTGCTTTAAGCAGCGCCCTAACCTTGGTGATCTCCGACATCTGTTGGAGTCTATCCAGCTCATGAGCGGCCACGGCTAGGTTGGCGCTCAACATCTGCTCCACATCCTGGTCACCAACACGGTAAAATTCTTGATCAAGATTACGATGTAGATTACCTCCTGCGTGGGCTAGACCTCCTTGGGCGGCATTGGCGAGGGCTGCGTCTGCTTCTTGTTGATAGCATCGCGCGCGTTCGGCGTTCCTGCCTTCACGAGCGTGGCACTCGACACTGGTTTCTCCATCACGGGCAGCGCTATTGTGGCTGACCATGAACAACTCTCTGCCAAAGCACCAAGGCGTGATGGAGTAACTGATGGCAGTGCTGGTGGAGTCCTCCGAATCCGGCTCTGGGCTTTCTGCCACGACGGTGAGCAGGGAGTCCTCATCATCGAGTGGTTGGATCAGAACCATGTTCACCGACGGCGCGACCTGATTGGCCCTAGGCAGATCAAATCTGGAGAAGTTGTGGCTATGCTTGATCTAGTCGGTGAAGTGATCCTATATGGTGTCTTGATAGATGGCCGCCACATTGGTCAGCCCAAAGGGATGGGCTACCGTCATACCCTCCATTGGGGCTCCCCAATCGGCTTTAGGCAGATCAGATCTGGGGAATGGTCGGCGATGAACTGTGCACCCCTCTGGAGTAGCAGTGATCTCCAAGTCTTCATCTTGCCACCTTGGATGGCTTGAAGGAGCAGAGCGCTTGACAAGAGCCGCCTGGTGGTCCTTGCTTCCGGTAGATCGGTCTAAGACCGACTCCGCCAGAGACAAGCAGTCGGCTAAGCCTTTGCCGACTCGATTGATGGAGACGATTAGATAGCCCTCATCGACGGGCTTCCTCAGCTGATGAGGCGCCAGAAAGTGAGCCTTCAACGAGGAAGATGACCCCAGAAGAGGTTCCAAGATTGGATCTGCTAATGCAGGTGTTGTCGTGGTCAGCACAGGACTAACTTGCACTGTCTCCATGATCTCCCCTTCACCATTGGCGTTGATGACCCAGGAGATGGATCCGACCGTGAAGGACCGGCCCGGCTTGGGGGAGAACGGAGAGCTTGGAACACGCACCATCTGGTTCATCATGGGAACAGTACGCACACCCCTACCTGGCGCGCCAACTGTCGACGGGATATCGTCGATAGTCCACGGAGGGGTACACCCACGATGGTAGATTGTGTAGTAGAGGTGTGCATGGAGAGGAACTAGATGGCAACAGAGACACAGGATTTTAGACACGTTCAAGTCGTCAATATGACGTAATACCCTACGTCCTGTGTTCTGGTGGATTGTATTGATTGAGAGATAGGTTCGTGTGTTTTGAGGGGATCCCCTGCCCGCCTTATATAGTTGGGGGGCAGGATTATAGGTCGGTTAGATCTAAATCTAGTCGGTCACATGATAATCATTGTAAGGAATACGATATCTTGCATATCCGATCAGATCTATCTCTATCTTCATAGATTCCTTCCAGAAGCCTTGTGGTGCATGCCAAGTAATGCCTTGAACCGTACACATGGAACTTGTGGGCTGGACCACCCCTAATGGAACGGCCCATGTATCCTCCTATGGGTATCCGGGGTTATTCCCCCCATAGATGCACTCTTGCAAGCACAAGTGAGTTAGAGGGCTCCCAATCACTCTCAAGCATGGACACTAAGTCCCCCAAGGTGCTCAACCCTTCCCTTGGCCAGCCACACCTCTATATATAGAGGGGGGAGGCCAAACTAGCCATTATGCCATCTCAACAATCATTCTGCGTGGCTAGCAGTCCAACCACCAGCCCTGGCGGTCCCACCACCAGCCCTGGCGGTCCCACCATCAACCTCCAACGGTCGACAGACAGCCCTCCAATGGCTATATTTTTCCATGAACCGCTTTGTCCGATGGCTATAGTAGTTTGTCCGATGCTCCTTGTCTGATGGTCTCCAGAGGGGGTCCAGAGAGCACACAATCATATCGGACAAGTCCAAGGCTTTGCAAAGGATCAATTGCACTTGTCCGATGCTCATACTGCTCTTCTCAGAGCTTGACGGTCCAACCAGGGGCTAGGGCGGTCCAACCGCCAGCCTTAGTCAGCATAGGTCAATGCCTCACGGTCCAACCGCCAGGCAGGGTCAGCATAGGACAATAGGTGAACAGTTCTAGCATTTTGTCCGATGCCACCGCACTGCCTTGTCTGATGTGAACAGTGTTATGTCAGATGGTTAGTGTCCAGTGACACTAAAAACAACCCATCAAACTTCCATTTTCAAAGTCCTTTCAAATGTGCTCGACTCCACCAAGTGAATCGACATTTCATGTGTGTGAGAGCATTTTTCAACCATTTTGAAAGACTTTTTCTTCTCTTCTCAACCGCCACTCGATCCTAGCATCGCATGCAAAGTTAGATCGCTCAAGTGGCACTAGATGACCAATATGCAAACAAGTTTGCCCCTCTTAATAGTATGGCCATCTATCCTAAATCCGATCAAGCACTTCTCTACACAACCTTTGACTGATGAAATGAAATGCCCTACAAGTCATACCTTTGCCTTGTGCATTCCATTTTCATCTCCTCCAATGTTGATGCCACACAAGCACCAACCTCCATCAAGCCGCTTGATCATCAACACATGTCAACACTTGGCTTGATCTTCCTTGAATGATATGATCCACTTCATATCATCATGTGACCTTATTGGTTCATCGATCTCAACATCACTTACTCTCACCATTGCCCTTGTCCATCTCAAGCTTCTCCGCCACGTGCGATGCATCACTCTAAAGCCACTGAATTGCCCTTCACATTTGCAACCAGTCCATCACAACCAAGCCTTGTTTTGATTTTCTCTACCTAGCCACATGACTCCATGTCATGTATCATATGCAATAAGCTCCTTCATTGACACATAGGTGAGCATTGTAACACATCTAAGCCATTTCCACCTCCATGGCTCAAGTTGCTCACACTAGTGTACCTATGCACTAACCACCTGTGTATCTCAACATAAACACTTATTAGTCCACCTAGGTTGTCACTCAATTACCAAAACCAAACAAGGACCTTTCATATGTCTTGGCGCCATAGGCCATGTCACCGAGCTTTGAGGCCCGGGTAACGTATAAAGGCTACGTGGTGCTGTGGCAGTGAAAGTGCATCTAGGCTCCCTAGTGGGTTTTGGTGGTTGA
>JAHUYU010002839.1:0-12051 GCA_030439765.1 Tripidium arundinaceum | reverse complement strand
ACATGGATATGCTTTCAACATGTTGATCAGTCATGCTTCATGGTTTTGTCCCCCATTGCTCTAGGGTTCTAGCTTGCATCGTGTACTAGTGGATTATTAGATGTTTTAGCGACCAGAAACCAACCAGAGACCTACATATCTATCTGAGCATCTCTCTCCAATAACCAGCAGAGGTAGGGCAGGGCAATGGAAAACCTAGATAGGTGGTGTGCCTAGGTAGCAACTTGTGTCTAATTTTTTATGTGTTAAAATTGTGTACTCCAATTTTCCGATCAGATTTTAATAGGTTATTTTATGTTTTTAATGCATGAATTAATGTTCCCAAATCAAAAGCAAGGGTGATCCCTTCAAAACAAGATTTTCAGTCCACAAGATCCGTGGCCTACTTTCTACCTTCAGTGATGATAAAAAAATATGGATACAAGAGGCTGGTTTAGGTGCTTTACTTGCCATGTCTAAGTTTTCTATCCCTGTGAAGCTGGTCACATGGATCATGGGACACATTAAACCCAAGTTGAGAGAGTTTAGAATCAGAGACAAAGTTATTGTATTTGACAAGCAGCTTGTTTGAAACATTCTTGGTGTGCCAAGTGGAAAAGAGCCTGTTAAGCTTACTTGCACAGCCGATGAATATGATGCATTCCAGAAGATTCATGAGCAGTTTATGGATGGAGTCTGAGCAAAGCTGGCGAAGTGCATTAAGGTGTTGTCTGATGCTAAGGACAAGGTAACTTTTATGAGGGCATTCATGTTGCTTGCCTTGGGGGTTTGTACTCTGCCCAGGGCATAGACAATGCAGTCAGCACACGGTACTTGCACAGCTTAGTGGACATCTCAACAATCAAGTCATTTGACTGGGCTGGGCACATCCTTGATGAGTTGATGAATCATGTCCGCAAGTACCAGTCCTTAACTCGTGAAGATGAAGGTGCTCACAAAGTCCACTGCCTTGGCTCCTGCCTTGTTGTTTTGGCGGTATGTTCATTGTTCCTTCTGTGTTCCATTTTTTTACTCCAATTGGAATAACTTTGCCAATCTGTTTCGTTCGTACCACCTCATCTATTGTAGTAGCTTTCTATACACGTTTCAGTATCTATGTTTCCATATATTGCAGCCCCTATTTTCTAATGTTGGGCCTTCATGATTTTTGTATGTAGATTGCGTACATGGACCACCTCAACAGACTTACTGACCGTGCTACTCACCACATCAATTATCCTATCCTAGCATTTGCCATGTCACCAACAAAGACTTTGAATTCATTATGACCGTTGACATCAATAGGCTTCAACTCAATGCATATGGGAGGCAACCTATGAGTTCAAAGCTTTTTTTCATCTTCATTCATCTTTAGTCATTTCTTTTAGTAATTACATTAGTTCTTGCACCATAATATATTTGTTTCATTTTTTGTTTCGAAGTACCAGCCCCTATGCTACCCTGCTGCCCATGACTGATCATATTCCACCCTTGCCACCAATGCTTGAAGAAAATACCATATTTGCCACTATTCCAATGCCAAGTCTTCAGGACTGGCTGGATCGCCTAGGCACTTCCAGCCAACCACCAGGCACTTTCAGCCAACCTCCAGTTGATACTAGTCCTGCGGTTGAGGTTGCGGTTGAGGTGAATTTGTCAAAACCCTTTCATAATTTCCTTTTCCATACATGTTGTAAAACGTGCATTTATGTGTTGCAGTGTCATTTTCTACATGTTTTAGTTACACTACTTTGTATGTTGTGGTGTCATTTTCTACATGTTTAGTGACCCTACTTTATATTGTGTATGTGTGTGTTGCCATTTCCTTTGTTTGACATTGCATATATTCTTCTATTACAGTCCCTTCCTGAAGAATACCAAATTCTATTGGCTGAGCATAATTCTTTGGTGGAGAAAGATGTTGATGAGCTTGCGCAGTCAATGACAGCCACCATGAAACAGCAAGCAAAGGTCATCTTGGCAAAGTGTGGTGCTGAGTTGGCTTTTAAGATAAGCCAGCTGAACAAACGTTTGAATGAAGTTGCTGATTTGGCAACTAAGATGAGCCAGCTGAACAAACCTTCTAATGAAAATGCCAATGTGCATCCTCCACCAGCTAAACCAACCAAGAAACCATCCAGCCCACCAGAGAGTACAAAAGAACCAAGTCCTTCCAATCAACCAAGCCCACCAGAGAGTATAAAAAGAACTAAGTCATTCCAATCAAAACCAAGCCCACCAGAGAGTACAAAAGAACCAAGTCCTTCCAATCAACTAAGCCCTTCATATGAAGATGATGTCCCTACATTTAACTTATTCAACCGTGATGATCTAGAGTTCGAAGCTGTGTGTAGAGAAGGAGGATCCAGAAGCTCTACGCCTCCTGTTTCAGACCCTAACACGCCTCCTAGTAAATACTCTATTTTTTCATCCATCTCATTTATGGGTTGGCTAGCGGGATGTGCCCCGAAGTAAACAACTGTGATATAACCTTCCTTTTACCCTTGCTCTATCCTTGGAAAAACTCAGTTCTTACTCTAGTTCACTTCTCGTTCCCCATGGAAATTCGATACCTTGGAATACTCCCGGGTGAAGGCTACATTGACAGCCGTGCGCTTGTGGATTCATCTGTTTGCGATATCTAGTGTCAACAGTGTCCCCTGGACAAAAAAAAGGAAAAAACGAATGTGTCACACAAAGAAGCCACATTTCAACCCATAAATGAGATGGATGAAAAAATAGAGTATTTACTAGGAGGCGTGTTAGGGTCTGAAACAGGAGGCGTAGAGCTTCTGGATCCTCCTTCTCTACACACAGCTTCGAACTCTAGATCATCACGGTTGAATAAGTTAAATGTAGGGACATCATCTTCATATGAAGGGCTTAGTTGATTGGAAGGACTTGGTTCTTTTGTACTCTCTGGTGGGCTTGGTTGATTGGAATGACTTAGTTCTTTTTATACTCTCTGGTGGGCTTGGTTGATTGGAAGGACTTGGTTCTTTTGTACTCTCTGGTGGGCTGGATGGTTTCTTGGTTGGTTTAGCTGGTGGAGGATGCACATTGGCATTTTCATTAGAAGGTTTGTTCAGCTGGCTCATCTTAGTTGCCAAATCAGCAACTTCATTCAAACGTTTGTTCAGCTGGCTTATCTTAAAAGCCAACTCAGCACCACACTTTGCCAAGATGACCTTTGCTTGCTGTTTCATGGTGGCTGTCATTGACTGCGCAAGCTCATCAACATCTTTCTCCACCAAAGAATTATGCTCAGCCAATAGAATTTGGTATTCTTCAGGAAGGGACTGTAATAGAAGAATATATGCAATGTCAAACAAAGGAAATGGCAACACACACATACACAATATAAAGTAGGGTCACTAAACATGTAGAAAATGACACCACAACATACAAAGTAGTGTAACTAAAACATGTAGAAAATGACACTGCAACACATAAATGCACGTTTTACAACATGTATGGAAAAGGAAATTATGAAAGGGTTTTGACAAATTCACCTCAACCGCAACCTCAACCGCAGGACTAGTATCAACTGGAGGTTGGCTGAAAGTGCCTGGTGGTTGGCTGGAAGTGCCTAGGCGATCCAGCCAGTCCTGAAGACTTGGCATTGGAATAGTGGCAAATATGGTATTTTCTTCAAGCATTGGTGGCAAGGGTGGAATATGATCAGTCATGGGCAGCAGGGTAGCATAGGGGCTGGTACTTCGAAACAAAAAATGAAACAAATATATTATGGTGCAAGAACTAATGTAATTACTAAAAGAAATGACTAAAGATGAATGAAGATGAAAAAAAGCTTTGAACTCATAGGTTGCCTCCCATATGCATTGAGTTGAAGCCTATTGATGTCAACGGTCATAATGAATTCAAAGTCTTTGTTGGTGACATGGCAAATGCTAGGATAGGATAATTGATGTGGTGAGTAGCACGGTCAGTAAGTCTGTTGAGGTGGTCCATGTACGCAATCTACATACAAAAATCATGAAGGCCCAACATTAGAAAATAGGGGCTGCAATATATGGAAACATAGATACTGAAACGTGTATAGAAAGCTACTACAATAGATGAGGTGGTACGAACGAAACAGATTGGCAAAGTTATTCCAATTGGAGTAAAAAAATGGAACACAGAAGGAACAATGAACATACCGCCAAAACAACAAGGCATAGACAATGCAGTCAGCACACGGTACTTGCACAGCTTAGTGGACATCTCAACAATCAAGTCATTTGACTGGGCTGGGCACATCCTTGATGAGTTGATGAATCATGTCCGCAAGTACCAGTCCTTAACTCGTGAAGATGAAGGTGCTCACAAAGTCCACTGCCTTGGCTCCTGCCTTGTTGTTTTGGCGGTATGTTCATTGTTCCTTCTGTGTTCCATTTTTTTACTCCAATTGGAATAACTTTGCCAATCTGTTTCGTTCGTACCACCTCATCTATTGTAGTAGCTTTCTATACACGTTTCAGTATCTATGTTTCCATATATTGCAGCCCCTATTTTCTAATGTTGGGCCTTCATGATTTTTGTATGTAGATTGCGTACATGGACCACCTCAACAGACTTACTGACCGTGCTACTCACCACATCAATTATCCTATCCTAGCATTTGCCATGTCACCAACAAAGACTTTGAATTCATTATGACCGTTGACATCAATAGGCTTCAACTCAATGCATATGGGAGGCAACCTATGAGTTCAAAGCTTTTTTTTCATCTTCATTCATCTTTAGTCATTTCTTTTAGTAATTACATTAGTTCTTGCACCATAATATATTTGTTTCATTTTTTGTTTCGAAGTACCAGCCCCTATGCTACCCTGCTGCCCATGACTGATCATATTCCACCCTTGCCACCAATGCTTGAAGAAAATACCATATTTGCCACTATTCCAATGCCAAGTCTTCAGGGACTGGCTGGATCGCCTAGGCACTTCCAGCCAACCACCAGGCACTTTCAGCCAACCTCCAGTTGATACTAGTCCTGCGGTTGAGGTTGCGGTTGAGGTGAATTTGTCAAAACCCTTTCATAATTTCCTTTTCCATACATGTTGTAAAACGTGCATTTATGTGTTGCAGTGTCATTTTCTACATGTTTTAGTTACACTACTTTGTATGTTGTGGTGTCATTTTCTACATGTTTAGTGACCCTACTTTATATTGTGTATGTGTGTGTTGCCATTTCCTTTGTTTGACATTGCATATATTCTTCTATTACAGTCCCTTCCTGAAGAATACCAAATTCTATTGGCTGAGCATAATTCTTTGGTGGAGAAAGATGTTGATGAGCTTGCGCAGTCAATGACAGCCACCATGAAACAGCAAGCAAAGGTCATCTTGGCAAAGTGTGGTGCTGAGTTGGCTTTTAAGATAAGCCAGCTGAACAAACGTTTGAATGAAGTTGCTGATTTGGCAACTAAGATGAGCCAGCTGAACAAACCTTCTAATGAAAATGCCAATGTGCATCCTCCACCAGCTAAACCAACCAAGAAACCATCCAGCCCACCAGAGAGTACAAAAGAACCAAGTCCTTCCAATCAACCAAGCCCACCAGAGAGTATAAAAAGAACTAAGTCATTCCAATCAACCAAGCCCACCAGAGAGTACAAAAGAACCAAGTCCTTCCAATCAACTAAGCCCTTCATATGAAGATGATGTCCCTACATTTAACTTATTCAACCGTGATGATCTAGAGTTCGAAGCTGTGTGTAGAGAAGGAGGATCCAGAAGCTCTACGCCTCCTGTTTCAGACCCTAACACGCCTCCTAGTAAATACTCTATTTTTTCATCCATCTCATTTATGGGTTGAAATGTGGCTTCTTTGTGTGACACATTCGTTTTTTTCCTTTTTTTTGTCCAGGGGACACTGTTGACACTAGATATCGCAAACAGATGAATCCACAAGCGCACGGCTGTCAATGTAGCCTTCACCCGGGAGTATTCCAAGGTATCGAATTTCCATGGGGAACGAGAAGTGAACTAGAGTAAGAACTGAGTTTTTCCAAGGATAGAGCAAGGGTAAAAGGAAGGTTATATCACAGTTGTTTACTTCGGGGCACATCCCGCTAGCCAACCCATAAATGAGATGGATGAAAAAATAGAGTATTTACTAGGAGGCGTGTTAGGGTCTGAAACAGGAGGCGTAGAGCTTCTGGATCCTCCTTCTCTACACACAGCTTCGAACTCTAGATCATCACGGTTGAATAAGTTAAATGTAGGGACATCATCTTCATATGAAGGGCTTAGTTGATTGGAAGGACTTGGTTCTTTTGTACTCTCTGGTGGGCTTGGTTGATTGGAATGACTTAGTTCTTTTTATACTCTCTGGTGGGCTTGGTTGATTGGAAGGACTTGGTTCTTTTGTACTCTCTGGTGGGCTGGATGGTTTCTTGGTTGGTTTAGCTGGTGGAGGATGCACATTGGCATTTTCATTAGAAGGTTTGTTCAGCTGGCTCATCTTAGTTGCCAAATCAGCAACTTCATTCAAACGTTTGTTCAGCTGGCTTATCTTAAAAGCCAACTCAGCACCACACTTTGCCAAGATGACCTTTGCTTGCTGTTTCATGGTGGCTGTCATTGACTGCGCAAGCTCATCAACATCTTTCTCCACCAAAGAATTATGCTCAGCCAATAGAATTTGGTATTCTTCAGGAAGGGACTGTAATAGAAGAATATATGCAATGTCAAACAAAGGAAATGGCAACACACACATACACAATATAAAGTAGGGTCACTAAACATGTAGAAAATGACACCACAACATACAAAGTAGTGTAACTAAAACATGTAGAAAATGACACTGCAACACATAAATGCACGTTTTACAACATGTATGGAAAAGGAAATTATGAAAGGGTTTTGACAAATTCACCTCAACCGCAACCTCAACCGCAGGACTAGTATCAACTGGAGGTTGGCTGAAAGTGCCTGGTGGTTGGCTGGAAGTGCCTAGGCGATCCAGCCAGTCCTGAAGACTTGGCATTGGAATAGTGGCAAATATGGTATTTTCTTCAAGCATTGGTGGCAAGGGTGGAATATGATCAGTCATGGGCAGCAGGGTAGCATAGGGGCTGGTACTTCGAAACAAAAAATGAAACAAATATATTATGGTGCAAGAACTAATGTAATTACTAAAAGAAATGACTAAAGATGAATGAAGATGAAAAAAAGCTTTGAACTCATAGGTTGCCTCCCATATGCATTGAGTTGAAGCCTATTGATGTCAACGGTCATAATGAATTCAAGTCTTTGTTGGTTGACATGGCAAATGCTAGGATAGGATAATTGATGTGGTGAGTAGCACGGTCAGTAAGTCTGTTGAGGTGGTCCATGTACGCAATCTACATACAAAAATCATGAAGGCCCAACATTAGAAAATAGGGGCTGCAATATATGGAAACATAGATACTGAAACGTGTATAGAAAGCTACTACAATAGATGAGGTGGTACGAACGAAAACAGATTGGCAAAGTTATTCCAATTGGAGTAAAAAAATGGAACACAGAAGGAACAATGAACATACCGCCAAAACAACAAGGCAGGAGCCAAGGCAGTGGACTTTGTGAGCACCTTCATCTTCACGAGTTAAGGACTGGTACTTGCGGACATGATTCATCAACTCATCAAGGATGTGCCCAGCCCAGTCAAATGACTTGATTGTTGAGATGTCCACTAAGCTGTGCAAGTACCGTGTGCTGACTGCATTGTCTATGCCTGGGCAGAGTACAAACCCCCAAGGCAAGCAACATGAATGCCCTCATAAAAGTTACCTTGTCCTTAGCATCAGACAACACCTTAATGCACTTCGCCAGCTTTGCTCAGACTCCATCCATAAACTGCTCATGAATCTTCTGGAATGCATCATATTCATCGGCTGTGCAAGTAAGCTTAACAGGCTCTTTTCCACTTGGCACACCAAGAATGTTTCAAACAAGCTGCTTGTCAAATACAATAACTTTGTCTCTGATTCTAAACTCTCTCAACTTGGGTTTAATGTGTCCCATGATCCATGTGACCAGCTTCACAGGGATAGAAAACTTAGACATGGCAAGTAAAGCACCTAAACCAGCCTCTTGTATCCATATTTTTTTATCATCACTGAAGGTAGAAAGTAGGCCACGGATCTTGTGGACTGAAAATCTTGTTTTGAAGGGATCACCCTTGCTTTTGATTTGGGAACATTAATTCATGCATTAAAAACATAAAATAACCTATTAAAATCTGATCGGAAAATTGGAGTACACAATTTAACACATAAAAAATTAGACACAAGTTGCTACCTAGGCACACCACCTATCTAGGTTTTCCATTGCCCTGCCCTACCTCTGCTGGTTATTGGAGAGAGATGCTCAGATAGATATGTAGGTCTCTGGTTGGTTTCTGGTCGCTAAAACATCTAATAATCCACTAGTACACGATGCAAGCTAGAACCCTAGAGCAATGGGGGACAAAACCATGAAGCATGACTGATCAACATGTTGAAAGCATATCCATGTATCCATAGCACTCACATTGAAACCCTAGCATACTAGTACCATAATCTGCATAATCAACATCACATATGCAACTACATAGCACTCACATTTCCAACTACATAGGACTCATACATTGCTGCTTAGGGACCTTCTTCAGTGGAGATTTCTTCATAGGGATATTGATCTGTCCTCTGCTCGAAGATGGTTGGCCTGCCTTGCTGTTGGCGACCTTCCTCGCTGCCAGACGCCTGCGAGCACGAACCCGCCCAGCATCTGCATCCTCGTCATCGCTGTTGGGCGAGTTGCCCCTGATGGGCAAGACATCCTTGCCCGATCTTGTATGCATCCCTAGAGACCGTTGCCGAGGGAGGACGCAGTGCGGCCGCCGTGGAGAGGGAGAGGGGAATGTTGCCGCTAGTGGGGCGAGCTGGCACCGGAGAGGGGCGAAACCTGGCAAGCGGGCGGGTAGAGCACTGCACAGTGGGATCAAGTGCTAGGTCACGGTGGAGAAGGAGGATGGCTACGGGCGGGTGGCTGCAGCCTCCGGTGAGCGGCTGCGCGGCCCCCCGCGATAGGGCGGGTGGGCGAGCGTGTGGGTGCGGTGCCCCCAACGAGCGGCACCTACGATGGAGGCGGCAGCAGTGGTCGGACTAGTGCGGCCTCCCATGGCGAGGCACCCCTGCGCTAGAGAAGGTCGCGGCGGGTGGGTGCCATGCCCGTGGTGAGGCGCCCCCGCCGTGGAGAAGGCCACGGCGAGCGGCCCCCGCGCTGGAGAAGGTGAGCGGTCGGTGGGCGGCGTGGTGGAGATGCCCGCGGCGGTCGGATGCCATGATGCGGCGGTGGGGGAACGCCGCGGCAGCCGTGCGAGATGGGGAAATGTCACTGTCTCCTTTTTTTGAGAAACCGTGAAGGAATGAAGGTATACGGAAGCAGGCCTGTTGGGCTGGTCCGCAGGCTCGGCAAGGAGTGTCCAGACGGACGGACGCCCTCACCAGAGCAATATTGATATGGGAAGCTCCCCCCTGATAATTGTGATAATTTGACGTTAGAGAGAACCTTAGAAATCAGTAATGGTTCAATCTAGGACTCCTTATATCAGCTTTATTTTAATAAGGCATCCCTTGAATATAAAGGGGGTCTACATTACCTCTTTTTTCTTGTTATTAGTTCAACCAAGGATTCTCATATGTGCTTCATTTTAATAAGGCATCCCTTGAATATAAAAGGGCCATACTATCTCTTCTTTTTTTCCTTTACAAAAAGTTGTATACAAACTAAATCAAATCCTGCTTAGCACACCATAAATCATGATAGATCTAGCATATAATGGGCGTCATTGGAGGTATGCTTTTTATTTTTCTACATGTTACTGTGCATATATCTCGTGTTGTGCGATCATGAATCATGCATAAAATCACTTAAGGTAGAAAATATAGTCCCACTGCCACGATCATCTGAAATATTATGCTATTTCAAGATGCTGAGTTTCTATGAGGAAAGACAAAGAGGCTTTTACCTGTGTGCCATTATAAAAGTTTGTAATTACCCACAAGCCATTAAAAAGTTTGAACGGTCACATGTGCCACTGGTCAGAACTTTTTTGCCCTCCACGCCATTCCATCCACCTTCCGTTGGTTTTTTGCCGTTTGCCCGCTCAGACATATGGGCCCGGCGACTTGAAATGTCCAGAATGCCCTCGGTAGCTGTTTTTCCTCTCTCCCCGCCGCCACCTCCTCCATGGCCTACCCAGTGTCGGAGGACGAGCTGGTGCGTGCCGTAGCCATTGCCGCCACATCCAGGAGCGGCGATGGTGAGGGCCTCATCATCAGCACCAGGTGGCTCGACCGCATCATGTTCGTCGACACCGCAGCCGGGGACGTGACGGTGGAAAGCAGTGTCACGCTGCGGGACTCGTCGCTGAGCGGCGGAGGCCACCAAGGCCGGGCTTGCGCTGCCCTACGCGCCCTACTGGTGGGGGCTCACTGCCGGCAGCATGCTCGCCGCAGTGGAGGAGGGCCGCAGGGAGGCGGCATCCGCGGCGCGCGGGCGAGCTCCACCGGGCGCGCGAGACGACGGCTGCGACGAGCTCTACCGGGGCGCGTGCAAGAAGGACGGCTGCCTCGAGCACAGCTGGCAGCTGTGCCTGTGGAGGGCCATCTAGGCCGGTGGCGGCAGCATAGTGGGGCACGATGCGGTGCTCGGCGGCGGCCGCGTCGGTGCAAGGCAGTGTGAACATGCGCTTCGGCAACGGCGTTGGCAGCGGCACAGTGTCACAATGGGTTAGTAGCGTTGGCAGCAGCGCGATGCCTTCTCGTGCAGGCCTACTCGTATGGCTGTACCTGATGGAGGACAGGAGGAGGGGGGCTGCGACGACATGGCTTGTGACAGTGAGCAGGTGGTCACCATCTCCGGGTATGAGGACGTGTCGGCCAACGACGAGCAGGCGCTGCTCAAGCCCGGGCGCACCAGCCCGTCAGCGCCGCCATCGAGGCATCCGGGAGGCACTTCCAGTTCTACAGTGGGGTACATATATGTAACCATTACCAACCTCGATTCATCCAGCGCCATTGCAATGCTCGGCATGCTCTCATGGTGGTGGCCGCCGCGCATGTCGTGCCTGAGCCTGATGAACATGTGTTCAGGCGGATGGCCAAAGCACTGCGACGACCACGGTGGTCCACTGACGGCTCGTCAGGACGTGCTTGCTCGTATCCAGTGGCTTAGCTGACTTGCTCTCTTCTTGTGGGTTCGAAATTGGTTTTCAAATGGTCAATGAGAGAATTTATACTATATCAATAAATTCTACAGTCAGCAATATGAGAGTAGGGCAGAGTTCTAGCCAAGTGAAGTGTTCATGGGTGAAGTTTTTCTTTCTTCGGCAAGGTCTGAAAAATCAGAACACTAAAAAATAGTAATAATCAAATATAAGTTGCTTCACTGTCCATAATAATTCTCTCATGGTTCTCGTGTTAGGATGCTATAAGAATTTATATCTTATGTCCTGCTGCTAACAACACGAAATGAATAGTTCCTTGCTATTTAAATTGTTTTATGTTTTTGTAAGAAAAACACTTGCAGGTATATTTTGTAAAAAAAAATACAGTGCTGCTCTATGTGAAACTTCCTGCTTTATATATTTTTTTCTGTGGCGGAGGTCAGTGGCACCAGAGCAACTAGGGATAGATCCGGATGTCCAAATATCCGAAATATCCGATATCCGTATCCGTTTTAGCGTAAATATGGATATCCGTATTCGTATTCGCTACTATTTACCATGATGTATAATTCGAATTCGAATAATATTCGATATCGATTCCAATACGTATCGCAAAACGTGAAATATCGAAATCGATTCGTATTCGGAGTATCCAATTGATTTTGAAAACACATTCTAATTCTTTACAATTATGTACTATATTAACCTATGGATGAAGGATTAAATATAGCTATATAATCGTAGAATAATACTATCTAATTAAAAGTTTTTAAGCTAAGTAATTTTAATATTATTATAAAATATAAAAATTATAGATTAATTATTTTTAATATGGCTTATCATAATAAATAGATTTTGTTTTATTT
>JAHUYU010000917.1:0-17530 GCA_030439765.1 Tripidium arundinaceum | reverse complement strand
CAAGCTTCATCATCTTCTTCCTCAAGCTCTCATGGAGGCCACAAGCCGATCTCCCACCTCGAGCGTCCCCAAGTCGACCTGCTGTAGATGGAGCACCCCAAAGCCATGGTGAGCAAGCCCCAAGCCTTCTTCCCCATCATCCCCATCTCTACCGGCCTCCCCACCGAGCTCCATGGCCATCCATGGCCACCACCACCATGGATGAGCTCGAGCTCCACACACACCATGCATGACACACCCAACACTTGAATAGGTTCCCCATATTACTAGAAAGTTATAGAAACAAATCGCACTCGATTCGAAGTCCGGATGCCTCCGGAATCGACTCCGACGTTTTTGCACTTGTGCTGTTCGTGGAGTTGACGGACACTCCGTCAATTCCCACGACAAATTATAGTGGCTATAATTCACCAATCCGAGACCAGCCATTTGATGACGGAGCCTCCATCATTCATGACGGAGTGTCCGTCGATGCACATCAGCAGCCTAAATTATAAAATTCATAGAAAAATTATTTAAATCCAAAAATTGTGAAACAAGTTTTATTGTGTTACTTAGAATATTCTCTGTCATTTCAACATGAATTTGACACCAGAAGTACATTTTAAATTTAGACTAAAAATAATGATTTTTGCTTATTAAAAGTATAACTCATTCTATAGGTCTCCAAAAATCATGAAACTTGTTTTGTTAGCTTTCTTTGTGCATGTGCTACCTAGAAAATATTTGGGTGTGTCATGCATGGTGTGTGTGGAGCTCGAGCTCATCCATGGTGGTGGTGGCCATGGATGGCCATGGAGCTCGGTGGGGAGGCCGGTAGAGATGGGGATGATGGGGAAGAAGGCTTGGGGCTTGCTCACCATGGCTTTGGGGTGCTCCATCTACAGCAGGTCGACTTGGGGACGCTCGAGGTGGGAGATCGGCTTGTGGCCTCCATGAGAGCTTGAGGAAGAAGATGATGAGCTTGGGGCCTCCTCCTCCAACTCCGGCGAGATGAGGGCGTGGGGGAGCTCGTCGGCGACGGCCTCCAGCAGTGGTGGGCATGATGGTGGCCTTCCTCCTCCTCTCCTGCCAATGTAGAGCTCCAGCGAGACCCTACCGCCCCGCTGCCCCGGTGACTGGGAAGGCAGACTGCAGACCGTCGGGGGCAGCGGTGGGGGTATCCTGACCAATATGGAGGTGACTTGAGGATGAAGATGACCCGGGGGGTGGTCTTTGGAAAGCTGCAGGTGTGAATGTGTGATGTCCTTAAAAGATACTCAAGTGTAATCAGGCACATGAAGACTTCATGATCTTATGTAGCGAGTTAAGATCCTCTCTTCGTCTGATTTGAAAGTGAGTTAACTTTGTGTTTAGTGATGGCCAATTAAATTTCACAACACATGTTCTTACACCAAGCTCAATTTCACTTTTCAGAATGAACATGTTACAAACAAAGTTCAACTTGCCTTTAACATGTTCCCTTCTGGTTGCACTACAGTGCAACTAACCTTTGTGGCTTCCAGTGTATAGGATTTAACTACACTTGGAACTTCTTAGTCTGTGTTTGGCACGGCTCCTACCGGCTCCGGCTCCTCGAAATCACTGTAGTGACACTGCATAGCACTGTAGCAAGGAGCCGTTTTGGATTTTGAGACCGAAAATGAACTAAGAAGAGGAGGCAGGCTCCTCTGGCCCTGTGCTACAGTGTTGCTACATTATAATGAACAGTATTTAGTAATGAACAATAGCCGGAGCCGGAGCCCCTGGGAGCCATGCTAAACGGGCTCTTAGACATGATGAGAAATGTCTACTGGAGAAACCACATGACCTTTTGGTTGAACTGCAGTGTAACTAGCCTTTGGAGCTTCCAGTGTAGGATTAGATTTGACTGTCGACTTGGAACTTTTGGGTCCATGGATTTGGCTCTTTCCTTCAAAAACTAATCATAGAAATGAAATTAATGTGGAAATAAAACAAGTCATGAGAGGGAATGAAACAAAGAGAGGATGAAGAAACGATAAAAGATATTTGTATGGATCCAGAAGTGCTCTAGGTAGTTTATGACTCGAATCCCTCAAGATAATACACGACTCTCCGTTTTACTTTTACATATTCTCTGGCACAAGTCAATGAGGCATTCTTATTATACTAGGCGTACATGCCAACTTTAGGCATGTCCTTTACAATGACATTATATATCTTGAAAATGGAGATTGGAATACATGCCAATATTTAGGCATGTCCTTTACAATAACATATATATCTTGAAAATGGAGATTGGAATTTTACTATCAAGAAGGTTTTAGATAATCTCATGCGCATGTTTCAGAACTTGCGCCTCACCACCATATGACTCTGACATGCCATAGGAATAGTAAATTCTGGCCATTGCGAAGAACCGAGGAGAAAATAACATCCATAAATTCATATAAACCATGACACATTTAATCAACCATCCATCTAGACCATAATGCATCCATTGTTGGTCAAAACCGTTGATACTACACATCATTAGCAAACAAAGCAAATAGTCGTAAACTAAAGTTGAACCGAAGTCCACACATCCATCTAGATTTCAATGTAGATTTCATCCATATATTTATTTTTCTATGGCCGAGTCGGGAAGAGGAGGCAACGTGGAGGCACTGGGAGGAAGAGGTCGACCCTCAACGGAGTGCAGAAGATGGGGCCGGTGCCACAATATTAAGATGGGTTCGCAGGAGATGGGACACATGCTCATGTACACAAAGATGATGGCTGCAGTGGCTCATGGACGAGTTCGACAATGACTCATGTTGTGCGCATCTAGGGCACGTCAGTTGTGAATAGATATAGGTGCATATGGCAGTGCGAAGCGTTTGAGAGTCTGTCTCAGTCTCATTAGAATCACCAAAATCGCTGCCGCCACAAAGAGAAAAACATTCAAAAACTGGTTTTACCTGATTCTAGTTGTAGTTTCAAGAAGCCAGCAAGATGCCAAACGCACCTATTTATTATTCTGTGATTGGTGTACTAAGTTGACCTAGTAGCAGTAATACTCTCTCCGTCCAGAAAAGAATGCAACTATGTTCTACACTTTCATCTAGTGGGTTCTTCTTCGATCCATAGCGGCGCATCCTCTCAAAAGCAAGACGCAAATCGGTCAAATGAGATGTATGGGTGGCCGATTTGATCACAATATCATCAATATACACTTCCATGATGTCACGACCCGGTTGTGCTAACCCAATTAACTTAAACATTTAAGCATAATTAGCACTTAAAAATTCCTATTTTCAAAAAAAAACTTGCATAATAGTTCTACACTTTCTGGGGATTTTATGCATTTAAATTTCAAGTTTGAAAACCAAAGTGTGAAGAAACTGAACAAAACTGAACCCTTCATATTTTGACGTAGTGTCCGTCAATCACGACGGACTGTCCGTCAGAACACGGGACAGCTATAACATGCAGTGTGTTGCGCTCTCTCTCTCACACGCCGTGGCCCACCTGTCATCCACCCTCCCACACACTAACACACCCACCAGCAGCCCTCTCCCTCACCCTCTCACACACGCACAAGCACCAGAGAAAGCAAAGGAGAGAGAGAGAGAGGAGAATGGAGAAGAAGAAGAAGGGCAGGAGAGGAGGAGGAAGGCCACCATCATGCCCACCACTGCTGGAGGCCGTCGCCGACGAGCTCCCCCACGCCCTCATCTCGCCGGAGTTGGAGGAGGAGGCCCCAAGCTTCATCATCTTCTTCCTCAAGCTCTCATGGAGGCCACAAGCCGATCTCCCACCTCGAGCGTCCCCAAGTCGACCTGCTGTAGATGGAGCACCCCAAAGCCATGGTGAGCAAGCCCCAAGCCTTCTTCCCCATCATCCCCATCTCTACCGGCCTCCCCACCGAGCTCCATGGCCATCCATGGCCACCACCACCATGGATGAGCTCGAGCTCCACACACACCATGCATGACACACCCAACACTTGAATAGGTTCCCCATATTACTAGAAAGTTATAGAAACAAATCGCACTCGATTCGAAGTCCGGATGCCTCCGGAATCGACTCCGACGTTTTTGCACTTGTGCTGTTCGTGGAGTTGACGGACACTCCGTCAATTCCCACGACAAATTATAGTGGCTATAATTCACCAATCCGAGACCAGCCATTTGATGACGGAGCCTCCATCATTCATGACGGAGTGTCCGTCGATGCACATCAGCAGCCTAAATTATAAAATTCATAGAAAAATTATTTTAAATCCAAAAATTGTGAAACAAGTTTTATTGTGTTACTTAGAATATTCTCTGTCATTTCAACATGAATTTGACACCAGAAGTACATTTTAAATTTAGACTAAAAATAATGATTTTTGCTTATTAAAAGTATAACTCATTCTATAGGTCTCCAAAAATCATGAAACTTGTTTTGTTAGCTTTCTTTGTGCATGTGCTACCTAGAAAATATTTGGGTGCACCATCTCATTGCATTTAAGCACATAATCATATCGTTTACGCCTCACATAGTGGCCCAACATTAGGAATCTTCCACTTTTTGCACAATGAGCATATGCCCTTACTTAGATGTACTCCTAAACACCATAGGGACACCATAACACAATCTCATACATATACAAAGGCTATAGGTGAAGAACACAAATTCGAGATACACATTTCTGCACTGTCGGCATTTCACGGACCGTCCGCATTTCTGATGGAAGGTTCCGTCGATGACAGAGCATGACCAAATCATTTTTGCAGAACACTTAATGAATTTGCGGAGTGTCCGTCACCACCGACGGAGCATTCGTAAATTTATTCATAGAGACAGAGAGGTTGGAGACCACAGACTTAAGTGACGGACTCTCCGTCATTTCCCACGGAGCGTCCGGCAGGATATTTTTGGCTATAATTCCAAACCCGAGAGCAACCAGTTTGTCACGGAGCCTCCGCCGTTGCTGATGGAACGTTCCATGAAGGCTTTTTGACACTTAGAAAACTAAGGCAGCTACAGGTTTGTTCTGACAGAGCATCCGTCACATTTGACGAAACGTCCCGTCAGTACACCCACAGACCAGAAACATTTAGAAGCTACAGGCTTGAGTTCATGGAGTGTCCGCCACCACTGACGGATCGTCCGTGAACACCCACGGAGCATCCGGACTTCGAATCGAGTGCGATTTGTTTCTATAACTTTCTAGTAATATGGGGAACCTATTCAAGTGTTGGGTGTGTCATGCATGGTGTGTGTGGAGCTCGAGCTCATCCATGGTGGTGGTGGCCATGGATGGCCATGGAGCTCGGTGGGGAGGCCGGTAGAGATGGGGATGATGGGGAAGAAGGCTTGGGGCTTGCTCACCATGGCTTTGGGGTGCTCCATCTACAGCAGGTCGACTTGGGGACGCTCGAGGTGGGAGATCGGCTTGTGGCCTCCATGAGAGCTTGAGGAAGAAGATGATGAAGCTTGGGGCCTCCTCCTCCAACTCCGGCGAGATGAGGGCGTGGGGGAGCTCGTCGGCGACGGCCTCCAGCAGTGGTGGGCATGATGGTGGCCTTCCTCCTCCTCTCCTGCCCTTCTTCTTCTTCTCCATTCTCCTCTCTCTCTCTCTCCTTTGCTTTCTCTGGTGCTTGTGCGTGTGTGAGAGGGTGAGGGAGAGGGCTGCTGGTGGGTGTGTTAGTGTGTGGGAGGGTGGATGACAGGTGGGCCACGGCGTGTGAGAGAGAGAGCGCAACACACTGCATGTTATAGCTGTCCCGTGTTCTGACGGACAGTCCGTCGTGATTGACGGACACTACGTCAAAATATGAAGGGTTCAGTTTTGTTCAGTTTCTTCACACTTTGGTTTTCAAACTTGAAATTTAAATGCATAAAATCCCCAGAAAGTGTAGAACTATTATGCAAGTTTTTTTTTGAAAATAGGAATTTTTAAGTGCTAATTATGCTTAAATGTTTAAGTTAATTGGGTTAGCACAACCGGGTCGTGACATCATGGAAGTGTATATTGATGATATTGTGATCAAATCGGCCACCCATACATCTCATTTGACCGATTTGCGTCTTGCTTTTGAGAGGATGCGCCGCTATGGATCGAAGAAGAACCCACTAGATGAAAGTGTAGAACATAGTTGCATTCTTTTCTGGACGGAGAGAGTATTACTGCTACTAGGTCAACTTAGTACACCAATCACAGAATAATAAATAGGTGCGTTTGGCATCTTGCTGGCTTCTTGAAACTACAACTAGAATCAGGTAAAACCAGTTTTTGAATGTTTTTCTCTTTGTGGCGGCAGCGATTTTGGTGATTCTAATGAGACTGAGACAGACTCTCAAACGCTTCGCACTGCCATATGCACCTATATCTATTCACAACTGACGTGCCCTAGATGCGCACAACATGAGTCATTGTCGAACTCGTCCATGAGCCACTGCAGCCATCATCTTTGTGTACATGAGCATGTGTCCCATCTCCTGCGAACCCATCTTAATATTGTGGCACCGGCCCCATCTTCTGCACTCCGTTGAGGGTCGACCTCTTCCTCCCAGTGCCTCCACGTTGCCTCCTCTTCCCGACTCGGCCATAGAAAAATAAATATATGGATGAAATCTACATTGAAATCTAGATGGATGTGTGGACTTCGGTTCAACTTTAGTTTACGACTATTTGCTTTGTTTGCTAATGATGTGTAGTATCAACGGTTTTGACCAACAATGGATGCATTATGGTCTAGATGGATGGTTGATTAAATGTGTCATGGTTTATATGAATTTATGGATGTTATTTTCTCCTCGGTTCTTCGCAATGGCCAGAATTTACTATTCCTATGGCATGTCAGAGTCATATGGTGGTGAGGCGCAAGTTCTGAAACATGCGCATGAGATTATCTAAAACCTTCTTGATAGTAAAATTCCAATCTCCATTTTCAAGATATATATGTTATTGTAAAGGACATGCCTAAATATTGGCATGTATTCCAATCTCCATTTTCAAGATATATAATGTCATTGTAAAGGACATGCCTAAAGTTGGCATGTACGCCTAGTATAATAAGAATGCCTCATTGACTTGTGCCAGAGAATATGTAAAAGTAAAACGGAGAGTCGTGTATTATCTTGAGGGATTCGAGTCATAAACTACCTAGAGCACTTCTGGATCCATACAAATATCTTTTATCGTTTCTTCATCCTCTCTTTGTTTCATTCCCTCTCATGACTTGTTTTATTTCCACATTAATTTCATTTCTATGATTAGTTTTTGAAGGAAAGAGCCAAATCCATGGACCCAAAAGTTCCAAGTCGACAGTCAAATCTAATCCTACACTGGAAGCTCCAAAGGCTAGTTACACTGCAGTTCAACCAAAAGGTCATGTGGTTTCTCCAGTAGACATTTCTCATCATGTCTAAGAGCCCGTTTAGCATGGCTCCCAGGGGCTCCGGCTCCGGCTATTGTTCATTACTAAATACTGTTCATTATAATGTAGCAACACTGTAGCACAGGGCCAGAGGAGCCTGCCTCCTCTTCTTAGTTCATTTTCGGTCTCAAAATCCAAAACGGCTCCTTGCTACAGTGCTATGCAGTGTCACTACAGTGATTTCGAGGAGCCGGAGCCGGTAGGAGCCGTGCCAAACACAGACTAAGAAGTTCCAAGTGTAGTTAAATCCTATACACTGGAAGCCACAAAGGTTAGTTGCACTGTAGTGCAACCAGAAGGGAACATGTTAAAGGCAAGTTGAACTTTGTTTGTAACATGTTCATTCTGAAAAGTGAAATTGAGCTTGGTGTAAGAACATGTGTTGTGAAATTTAATTGGCCATCACTAAACACAAAGTTAACTCACTTTCAAATCAGACGAAGAGAGGATCTTAACTCGCTACATAAGATCATGAAGTCTTCATGTGCCTGATTACACTTGAGTATCTTTTAAGGACATCACACATTCACACCTGCAGCTTTCCAAAGACCACCCCCCCGGGTCATCTTCATCCTCAAGTCACCTCCATATTGGTCAGGATACCCCCACCGCTGCCCCCGACGGTCTGCAGTCTGCCTTCCCAGTCACCGGGGCAGCGGGGCGGTAGGGTCTCGCTGGAGCTCTACATTGGCAGGAGACACTACCGTGTGTCCGTATCCACGGCAACCTTCTTCCTGCCACACCTACCGCTGTCATGGCTGTCATCGCCCCTGCCCCAGCACCACATAACTGGTCTCCACCACCCTGCCGGTGGTAGCACCACTGCCTTGTCTCAACGCCTCCATGCCTGCCACAGAACAACTACCGCTGGACTGACTTGCTGGCCGCCACCAACCTCCCTTTTAAACATGCTGGATTCTAGCATCCCCAGCCCTCGAAACCCAAACCCCTATTCCCCAGACTCTAGCTTCGCAAGGGTTGAGGAAGGCACGGCCACACGGTGTCTATTCATTGGCCAAAAATTTGGGTGAGGGGGAAGTGTTTCACTGGGTACACTATAGCAAATCTGTTTACAGTACAGCATACTTAGTGTCAAGAATTCAGGATCCTACAAGTTTAGTCCCTCGCTCAGTGTTTCAAAGGCGTCGCCTAGGCGTACAGGCGTACCCAGCTCACCTTGGGAAACAGTGGCGCCTTATCGCCTAGGCGTCCAGGCGTACCCAGCACTCACCTGGATGCCTAGTCGCCTTTTAAACACCGCCCTCGCTTCTATGTAATTTTAACTACCTTCTGACGGAGCTATTCTCTGCAGTTTCCTATTTATGCTTCTTTCCTCTTATAATGAGCTAAGTGAGAGCATAAAGCATTTGCAACAATCTCCAATGCAATCACCCTTGAGGCCTTGAAAAGAATGCCCACATTACACTAGAAACAAAAAATCCCCTATTCTGATGTGAAACAATAATAATATACAACAGACGCAACACAACAGTATTCCCAGTTTGCCACATAAATATGCTTAGTCACATAACACAGAGGTCGATATACACTAAAATATCCCTTGATAGAAAACACAGTTTAATTGTTTTAGCATCAAGATTATGAAGGCTAAAGTTATTTTTCATCCGATATTCAGGATATGTGAAACCTAAAAGATAGCTAAAACCAGCATATGATACTACAACCATACATATCTAGCACAAGAAGCAAAATATAGTTCATTCAAACATTCGCCTTCTACAAAAGAAACACAATTTCCATCTCTTAACAACCATTCCAACAAGATTGAGTACCTGAATAAATTGAAGTATTTGTTGCCTTCTTGTGCTAGATATGTATGGTTGTAGTATCATATGCTGGTTTTAGCTATCTTTTAGGTTTCACATATCCTGAATATCGGATGAAAAATAACTTTAGCCTTCATAATCTTGATGCTAAAACAATTAAACTGTGTTTTCTATCAAGGGATATTTTAGTGTATATCGACCTCTGTGTTATGTGACTAAGCATATTTATGTGGCAAACTGGGAATACTGTTGTGTTGCGTCTGTTGTATATTATTATTGTTTCACATCAGAATAGGGGATTTTTTGTTTCTAGTGTAATGTGGGCATTCTTTTCAAGGCCTCAAGGGTGATTGCATTGGAGATTGTTGCAAATGCTTTATGCTCTCACTTAGCTCATTATAAGAGGAAAGAAGCATAAATAGGAAACTGCAGAGAATAGCTCCGTCAGAAGGTAGTTAAAATTACATAGAAGCGAGGGCGGTGTTTAAAAGGCGACTAGGCATCCAGGTGAGTGCTGGGTACGCCTGGACGCCTAGGCGATAAGGCGCCACTGTTTCCCAAGGTGAGCTGGGTACGCCTGTACGCCTAGGCGACGCCTTTGAAACACTGAGCGAGGGACTAAACTTGTAGGATCCTGAATTCTTGACACTAAGTATGCTGTACTGTAAACAGATTTGCTATAGTGTACCCAGTGAAACACTTCCCCCTCACCCAAATTTTTGGCCAATGAATAGACACCGTGTGGCCGTGCCTTCCTCAACCCTTGCGAAGCTAGAGTCTGGGGAATAGGGGTTTGGGTTTCGAGGGCTGGGGATGCTAGAATCCAGCATGTTTAAAAGGGAGGTTGGTGGCGGCCAGCAAGTCAGTCCAGCGGTAGTTGTTCTGTGGCAGGCATGGAGGCGTTGAGACAAGGCAGTGGTGCTACCACCGGCAGGGTGGTGGAGACCAGTTATGTGGTGCTGGGGCAGGGGCGATGACAGCCATGACAGCGGTAGGTGTGGCAGGAAGAAGGTTGCCGTGGATACGGACACACGGTAGTGTCTCCTGCCAATGTAGAGCTCCAGCGAGACCCTACCGCCCCGCTGCCCCGGTGACTGGGAAGGCAGACTGCAGACCGTCGGGGGCAGCGGTGGGGGTATCCTGACCAATATGGAGGTGACTTGAGGATGAAGATGACCCGGGGGGGTGGTCTTTGGAAAGCTGCAGGTGTGAATGTGTGATGTCCTTAAAAGATACTCAAGTGTAATCAGGCACATGAAGACTTCATGATCTTATGTAGCGAGTTAAGATCCTCTCTTCGTCTGATTTGAAAGTGAGTTAACTTTGTGTTTAGTGATGGCCAATTAAATTTCACAACACATGTTCTTACACCAAGCTCAATTTCACTTTTCAGAATGAACATGTTACAAACAAAGTTCAACTTGCCTTTAACATGTTCCCTTCTGGTTGCACTACAGTGCAACTAACCTTTGTGGCTTCCAGTGTATAGGATTTAACTACACTTGGAACTTCTTAGTCTGTGTTTGGCACGGCTCCTACCGGCTCCGGCTCCTCGAAATCACTGTAGTGACACTGCATAGCACTGTAGCAAGGAGCCGTTTTGGATTTTGAGACCGAAAATGAACTAAGAAGAGGAGGCAGGCTCCTCTGGCCCTGTGCTACAGTGTTGCTACATTATAATGAACAGTATTTAGTAATGAACAATAGCCGGAGCCGGAGCCCCTGGGAGCCATGCTAAACGGGCTCTTAGACATGATGAGAAATGTCTACTGGAGAAACCACATGACCTTTTGGTTGAACTGCAGTGTAACTAGCCTTTGGAGCTTCCAGTGTAGGATTAGATTTGACTGTCGACTTGGAACTTTTGGGTCCATGGATTTGGCTCTTTCCTTCAAAAACTAATCATAGAAATGAAATTAATGTGGAAATAAAACAAGTCATGAGAGGGAATGAAACAAAGAGAGGATGAAGAAACGATAAAAGATATTTGTATGGATCCAGAAGTGCTCTAGGTAGTTTATGACTCGAATCCCTCAAGATAATACACGACTCTCCGTTTTACTTTTACATATTCTCTGGCACAAGTCAATGAGGCATTCTTATTATACTAGGCGTACATGCCAACTTTAGGCATGTCCTTTACAATGACATTATATATCTTGAAAATGGAGATTGGAATACATGCCAATATTTAGGCATGTCCTTTACAATAACATATATATCTTGAAAATGGAGATTGGATGTTATTTTCTCCTCGGTTCTTCGCAATGGCCAGAATTTACTATTCCTATGGCATGTCAGAGTCATATGGTGGTGAGGCGCAAGTTCTGAAACATGCGCATGAGATTATCTAAAACCTTCTTGATAGTAAAATTCCAATCTCCATTTTCAAGATATATATGTTATTGTAAAGGACATGCCTAAATATTGGCATGTATTCCAATCTCCATTTTCAAGATATATAATGTCATTGTAAAGGACATGCCTAAAGTTGGCATGTACGCCTAGTATAATAAGAATGCCTCATTGACTTGTGCCAGAGAATATGTAAAAGTAAAACGGAGAGTCGTGTATTATCTTGAGGGATTCGAGTCATAAACTACCTAGAGCACTTCTGGATCCATACAAATATCTTTTATCGTTTCTTCATCCTCTCTTTGTTTCATTCCCTCTCATGACTTGTTTTATTTCCACATTAATTTCATTTCTATGATTAGTTTTTGAAGGAAAGAGCCAAATCCATGGACCCAAAAGTTCCAAGTCGACAGTCAAATCTAATCCTACACTGGAAGCTCCAAAGGCTAGTTACACTGCAGTTCAACCAAAAGGTCATGTGGTTTCTCCAGTAGACATTTCTCATCATGTCTAAGAGCCCGTTTAGCATGGCTCCCAGGGGCTCCGGCTCCGGCTATTGTTCATTACTAAATACTGTTCATTATAATGTAGCAACACTGTAGCACAGGGCCAGAGGAGCCTGCCTCCTCTTCTTAGTTCATTTTCGGTCTCAAAATCCAAAACGGCTCCTTGCTACAGTGCTATGCAGTGTCACTACAGTGATTTCGAGGAGCCGGAGCCGGTAGGAGCCGTGCCAAACACAGACTAAGAAGTTCCAAGTGTAGTTAAATCCTATACACTGGAAGCCACAAAGGTTAGTTGCACTGTAGTGCAACCAGAAGGGAACATGTTAAAGGCAAGTTGAACTTTGTTTGTAACATGTTCATTCTGAAAAGTGAAATTGAGCTTGGTGTAAGAACATGTGTTGTGAAATTTAATTGGCCATCACTAAACACAAAGTTAACTCACTTTCAAATCAGACGAAGAGAGGATCTTAACTCGCTACATAAGATCATGAAGTCTTCATGTGCCTGATTACACTTGAGTATCTTTTAAGGACATCACACATTCACACCTGCAGCTTTCCAAAGACCACCCCCCCGGGTCATCTTCATCCTCAAGTCACCTCCATATTGGTCAGGATACCCCCACCGCTGCCCCCGACGGTCTGCAGTCTGCCTTCCCAGTCACCGGGGCAGCGGGGCGGTAGGGTCTCGCTGGAGCTCTACATTGGCAGGAGACACTACCGTGTGTCCGTATCCACGGCAACCTTCTTCCTGCCACACCTACCGCTGTCATGGCTGTCATCGCCCCTGCCCCAGCACCACATAACTGGTCTCCACCACCCTGCCGGTGGTAGCACCACTGCCTTGTCTCAACGCCTCCATGCCTGCCACAGAACAACTACCGCTGGACTGACTTGCTGGCCGCCACCAACCTCCCTTTTAAACATGCTGGATTCTAGCATCCCCAGCCCTCGAAACCCAAACCCCTATTCCCCAGACTCTAGCTTCGCAAGGGTTGAGGAAGGCACGGCCACACGGTGTCTATTCATTGGCCAAAAATTTGGGTGAGGGGGAAGTGTTTCACTGGGTACACTATAGCAAATCTGTTTACAGTACAGCATACTTAGTGTCAAGAATTCAGGATCCTACAAGTTTAGTCCCTCGCTCAGTGTTTCAAAGGCGTCGCCTAGGCGTACAGGCGTACCCAGCTCACCTTGGGAAACAGTGGCGCCTTATCGCCTAGGCGTCCAGGCGTACCCAGCACTCACCTGGATGCCTAGTCGCCTTTTAAACACCGCCCTCGCTTCTATGTAATTTTAACTACCTTCTGACGGAGCTATTCTCTGCAGTTTCCTATTTATGCTTCTTTCCTCTTATAATGAGCTAAGTGAGAGCATAAAGCATTTGCAACAATCTCCAATGCAATCACCCTTGAGGCCTTGAAAAGAATGCCCACATTACACTAGAAACAAAAAATCCCCTATTCTGATGTGAAACAATAATAATATACAACAGACGCAACACAACAGTATTCCCAGTTTGCCACATAAATATGCTTAGTCACATAACACAGAGGTCGATATACACTAAAATATCCCTTGATAGAAAACACAGTTTAATTGTTTTAGCATCAAGATTATGAAGGCTAAAGTTATTTTTCATCCGATATTCAGGATATGTGAAACCTAAAAGATAGCTAAAACCAGCATATGATACTACAACCATACATATCTAGCACAAGAAGGCAACAAATACTTCAATTTATTCAGGTACTCAATCTTGTTGGAATGGTTGTTAAGAGATGGAAATTGTGTTTCTTTTGTAGAAGGCGAATGTTTGAATGAACTATATTTTGCTTCTTGTGCTAGATATGTATGGTTGTAGTATCATATGCTGGTTTTAGCTATCTTTTAGGTTTCACATATCCTGAATATCGGATGAAAAATAACTTTAGCCTTCATAATCTTGATGCTAAAACAATTAAACTGTGTTTTCTATCAAGGGATATTTTAGTGTATATCGACCTCTGTGTTATGTGACTAAGCATATTTATGTGGCAAACTGGGAATACTGTTGTGTTGCGTCTGTTGTATATTATTATTGTTTCACATCAGAATAGGGGATTTTTTGTTTCTAGTGTAATGTGGGCATTCTTTTCAAGGCCTCAAGGGTGATTGCATTGGAGATTGTTGCAAATGCTTTATGCTCTCACTTAGCTCATTATAAGAGGAAAGAAGCATAAATAGGAAACTGCAGAGAATAGCTCCGTCAGAAGGTAGTTAAAATTACATAGAAGCGAGGGCGGTGTTTAAAAGGCGACTAGGCATCCAGGTGAGTGCTGGGTACGCCTGGACGCCTAGGCGATAAGGCGCCACTGTTTCCCAAGGTGAGCTGGGTACGCCTGTACGCCTAGGCGACGCCTTTGAAACACTGAGCGAGGGACTAAACTTGTAGGATCCTGAATTCTTGACACTAAGTATGCTGTACTGTAAACAGATTTGCTATAGTGTACCCAGTGAAACACTTCCCCCTCACCCAAATTTTTGGCCAATGAATAGACACCGTGTGGCCGTGCCTTCCTCAACCCTTGCGAAGCTAGAGTCTGGGGAATAGGGGTTTGGGTTTCGAGGGCTGGGGATGCTAGAATCCAGCATGTTTAAAAGGGAGGTTGGTGGCGGCCAGCAAGTCAGTCCAGCGGTAGTTGTTCTGTGGCAGGCATGGAGGCGTTGAGACAAGGCAGTGGTGCTACCACCGGCAGGGTGGTGGAGACCAGTTATGTGGTGCTGGGGCAGGGGCGATGACAGCCATGACAGCGGTAGGTGTGGCAGGAAGAAGGTTGCCGTGGATACGGACACACGGTAGTGTCTCCTGCCAATGTAGAGCTCCAGCGAGACCCTACCGCCCCCGCTGCCCCGGTGACTGGGAAGGCAGACTGCAGACCGTCGGGGGCAGCGGTGGGGGTATCCTGACCAATATGGAGGTGACTTGAGGATGAAGATGACCCGGGGGGGTGGTCTTTGGAAAGCTGCAGGTGTGAATGTGTGATGTCCTTAAAAGATACTCAAGTGTAATCAGGCACATGAAGACTTCATGATCTTATGTAGCGAGTTAAGATCCTCTCTTCGTCTGATTTGAAAGTGAGTTAACTTTGTGTTTAGTGATGGCCAATTAAATTTCACAACACATGTTCTTACACCAAGCTCAATTTCACTTTTCAGAATGAACATGTTACAAACAAAGTTCAACTTGCCTTTAACATGTTCCCTTCTGGTTGCACTACAGTGCAACTAACCTTTGTGGCTTCCAGTGTATAGGATTTAACTACACTTGGAACTTCTTAGTCTGTGTTTGGCACGGCTCCTACCGGCTCCGGCTCCTCGAAATCACTGTAGTGACACTGCATAGCACTGTAGCAAGGAGCCGTTTTGGATTTTGAGACCGAAAATGAACTAAGAAGAGGAGGCAGGCTCCTCTGGCCCTGTGCTACAGTGTTGCTACATTATAATGAACAGTATTTAGTAATGAACAATAGCCGGAGCCGGAGCCCCTGGGAGCCATGCTAAACGGGCTCTTAGACATGATGAGAAATGTCTACTGGAGAAACCACATGACCTTTTGGTTGAACTGCAGTGTAACTAGCCTTTGGAGCTTCCAGTGTAGGATTAGATTTGACTGTCGACTTGGAACTTTTGGGTCCATGGATTGGCTCTTTCCTTCAAAAACTAATCATAGAAATGAAATTAATGTGGAAATAAAACAAGTCATGAGAGGGAATGAAACAAAGAGAGGATGAAGAAACGATAAAAGATATTTGTATGGATCCAGAAGTGCTCTAGGTAGTTTATGACTCGAATCCCTCAAGATAATACACGACTCTCCGTTTTACTTTTACATATTCTCTGGCACAAGTCAATGAGGCATTCTTATTATACTAGGCGTACATGCCAACTTTAGGCATGTCCTTTACAATGACATTATATATCTTGAAAATGGAGATTGGAATACATGCCAATATTTAGGCATGTCCTTTACAATAACATATATATCTTGAAAATGGAGATTGGAATTTTACTATCAAGAAGGTTTTAGATAATCTCATGCGCATGTTTCAGAACTTGCGCCTCACCACCATATGACTCTGACATGCCATAGGAATAGTAAATTCTGGCCATTGCGAAGAACCGAGGAGAAAATAACATCCAATCTCCATTTTCAAGATATATATGTTATTGTTAAAGGACATGCCTAAATATTGGCATGTATTCCAATCTCCATTTTCAAGATATATAATGTCATTGTAAAGGACATGCCTAAAGTTGGCATGTACGCCTAGTATAATAAGAATGCCTCATTGACTTGTGCCAGAGAATATGTAAAAGTAAAACGGAGAGTCGTGTATTATCTTGAGGGATTCGAGTCATAAACTACCTAGAGCACTTCTGGATCCATACAAATATCTTTTATCGTTTCTTCATCCTCTCTTTGTTTCATTCCCTCTCATGACTTGTTTTATTTCCACATTAATTTCATTTCTATGATTAGTTTTTGAAGGAAAGAGCCAAATCCATGGACCCAAAAGTTCCAAGTCGACAGTCAAATCTAATCCTACACTGGAAGCTCCAAAGGCTAGTTACACTGCAGTTCAACCAAAAGGTCATGTGGTTTCTCCAGTAGACATTTCTCATCATGTCTAAGAGCCCGTTTAGCATGGCTCCCAGGGGCTCCGGCTCCGGCTATTGTTCATTACTAAATACTGTTCATTATAATGTAGCAACACTGTAGCACAGGGCCAGAGGAGCCTGCCTCCTCTTCTTAGTTCATTTTCGGTCTCAAAATCCAAAACGGCTCCTTGCTACAGTGCTATGCAGTGTCTACTACAGTGATTTCGAGGAGCCGGAGCCGGTAGGAGCCGTGCCAAACACAGACTAAGAAGTTCCAAGTGTAGTTAAATCCTATACACTGGAAGCCACAAAGGTTAGTTGCACTGTAGTGCAACCAGAAGGGAACATGTTAAAGGCAAGTTGAACTTTGTTTGTAACATGTTCATTCTGAAAAGTGAAATTGAGCTTGGTGTAAGAACATGTGTTGTGAAATTTAATTGGCCATCACTAAACACAAAGTTAACTCACTTTCAAATCAGACGAAGAGAGGATCTTAACTCGCTACATAAGATCATGAAGTCTTCATGTGCCTGATTACACTTGAGTATCTTTTAAGGACATCACACATTCACACCTGCAGCTTTCCAAAGACCACCCCCCCGGGTCATCTTCATCCTCAAGTCACCTCCATATTGGTCAGGATACCCCCACCGCTGCCCCCGACGGTCTGCAGTCTGCCTTCCCAGTCACCGGGGCAGCGGGGCGGTAGGGTCTCGCTGGAGCTCTACATTGGCAGGAGACACTACCGTGTGTCCGTATCCACGGCAACCTTCTTCCTGCCACACCTACCGCTGTCATGGCTGTCATCGCCCCTGCCCCAGCACCACATAACTGGTCTCCACCACCCTGCCGGTGGTAGCACCACTGCC
>JAHUYU010003642.1:0-16524 GCA_030439765.1 Tripidium arundinaceum | reverse complement strand
GCTGATGAATGCCAGTGTTCTGTTATGAGACTCGCAGCTTTGCATTTGGTGAGCTTCTTCTGGAGAAGAAGCAGCGGGTGGGGACTTGGGAGACTGTCGTTCACAATGGTTTATATGAAGGCATGGTGTCGTGTCGATTGGGCGACGCTTCGGCCTTTGCGAGTCAGCAGGCTGGCCGATTTTCTGATCAATCTTCTGTGCGGGGCTCAACGTGTCGACCGGCCAGCCGGTCCAGGAAGCGAGGAGGCTTCTCGAGCCCTCTAGAGTCCGTGACGCGAAGCTTCTGGTGCATGCACACTTGCATGCCTCAGATCGGTGTGGTCGCTCTCACGGGTCACGGCCTCTTTTCCTTCGTACTCATGGGCTTATAATCTTTCCTCGGCCTAATACAGGGCTTATAATCTTTCTTGGACCGAAAGAGAAAGGCCCACTATTTTCTTTGGAGGTGACAAGCTGTTGTTGTAAAAATAGTACTATGTGTTCCTCAAAAAGAAAAAAGTACTATACGGGTCGGAATAGTTTGCAAGAATTACTGCCGCACCATGTCATGTCGTGGCGGCCCAGGCCAGATCGAGCTTTTGTGCACGTCATGCTCATGGTTCGGTTTGCACATGACACGTTCATTGTCTGTCTTTGATTCACAGCCACTGCACACTAATGCCCATATTTAAACGGACATGTTAGCGCCCGGATGGCCGGAGGACGTGTCCGGACGTTCCCACCATCCAACGTTAAACGGATCCGCCAAACGCGGGCTGGCGTCGCGGCGCACCAATAGAAATCTGATCTTAGGTTGCTCGCAATAACATAACAACAAAGCGGGATCCTTGCCCGGCCTGCGTAACAGAGAAGGGGAGAGCGCACTCTCGCGTCCACCCCGCGCCGCCCTCCCCCCGGCGCGCCCCCTCCACCGGCCCCCGCTTACCCCTCCGCAGTCTGAGAAAGATGCAAGGCAGCAGAAGTGAGGCAGCAAAAAGCGAGGAGGAAGATGCAACAACCAATCTCCTTTTGAAACATCAAACGCAACACTTGCAACATACGTATGGATACAGATTTCTATTGGTGCGCCGCGACGCCAGCCCGCGTTTGGCGGATCCGTTTAACGTTGGATGGTGGGAACGTCCGGACACGTCCTCCGGCCATCCGGGCGCTAACATGTCCGTTTAAATATGGGCATTAGTGTGCAGTGGCTGTGAATCAAAGACAGACAATGAACGTGTCATGTGCAAACCGAACCATGAGCATGACGTGCACAAAAGCTCGATCTGGCCTGGGCCGCCACGACATGACATGGTGCGGCAGTAATTCTTGCAAACTATTCCGACCCGTATAGTACTTTTTTCTTTTTGAGGAACACATAGTACTATTTTTACAACAACAGCTTGTCACCTCCAAAGAAAATAGTGGGCCTTTCTCTTTCGGTCCAAGAAAGATTATAAGCCCTGTATTAGGCCGAGGAAAGATTATAAGCCCATGAGTACGAAGGAAAAGAGGCCGTGACCCGTGAGAGCGACCACACCGATCTGAGGCATGCAAGTGTGCATGCACCAGAAGCTTCGCGTCACGGACTCTAGAGGGCTCGAGAAGCCTCCTCGCTTCCTGGACCGGCTGGCCGGTCGACACGTTGAGCCCCGCACAGAAGATTGATCAGAAAATCGGCCAGCCTGCTGACTCGCAAAGGCCGAAGCGTCGCCCAATCGACACGACACCATGCCTTCATATAAACCATTGTGAACGACAGTCTCCCAAGTCCCCACCCGCTGCTTCTTCTCCAGAAGAAGCTCACCAAATGCAAAGCTGCGAGTCTCATAACAGAACACTGGCATTCATCAGCAGGAGATTTGGTTGGATCCACATCCACAGAAGAATTTCGACACGATCGAGCAGGAGGAGCTACAGGGATGAGAAGGTAAATGTTCTCTGACGGATGTTTTGGCGCATGTGCCTTTGCGTCTGCATCCACGGACGATACACAGGTTTGTAAAACACGACGCGACTGATTCTTATCATATTTGCTTCGCTTGGCTTGGCTTTCCTTGCATCTCCAGTTCTCCACACCAGAGATCTAAGATTATTCTCAGCTAGCTTGCATTGGTTGGGCCTCTGCACTGCTGGCTAGCCTGATCTGATCGCTACTGCAGCCTTGTCTTTGTTTGAGCGGTAATCTCTGCCAGGCAATCCTATGAACAGCTCCGTCTCCACGTCCACCCCGTCGTCCTTCGGCTCCGGGTGATCGTCCTCCACGGTGATGACTGCCGGCGCTGGAGGCGGCGGAGGAGCCATCAGCATTGGCGGCTGCTTCTTGCACTGCAGACATGACTTCGATTAGCATATACCACATGCTTGCATCATGATCTTGCAGAAATTGTACGCTAGCGATTTGGGATAAATCCATGACTGTATGCACATAAGATATCACGGGAGGTCGAGGTAAGCAGTATAATCAAAGCCTGTCGTTGGGTTGTTGGCATGCCGTAAAATGTTTCCCCACCATTACCTTTTCACGTAAATCTTCGTTGCTCTTGCGCAGATTCATCTCCTGTTTGATGTTGACGCAGCAAATAAACAAAGCACAAGTCAGGGACTACTCCTAACTGTGCATTCTGATGTTTTTATGTCGCTGTAGGACAAGAAGCTGGCAAGAACTGACTTACCTTCTCCTTCAGCTTATTGACCTGCTCCTCCAGCAGCATTGTCTGCCATGTAAGATCAAATGTAAAGCTGTAAGCTGCTCGTGCTTATATGTATGCAGCTTCAATTCATTTGTTAACACATATAAACTGTATAAAAACGACTAGAAGAAAATAACTAACCTTTCTTCCCCTGATGCAATGCAGGCTCTTTTCAAGTTTGACTTCCAAACTGTGCAGTTCTTCAATGGAGCATTCTTCCAATCTCTCACCTAAAAGTTTCCTGCATCTCAACGAAAATTAGTTCGTGGGCCGGTACATAAGGATATCAGTATTTGATAGCATCAGTATTTGATAGCTAAATAATTACCTTTTGTAAGCATCAAGTGCTTCGAGTTTCTTTGCCAGGCCCTCCGCATCAGCTTTTACTTGCTGCAATATAAGTTGGACCAGACAATCTTAGTATCACTACTACATTAAAACTACCACATGATACATAACCTATAGCCATGAATACACATCCTATCATGTGTGAGTACACATTTACTTTCCAATGTTCTGAAAAGATCAAAATTTTTCATAGACATTATTTTCTTGTTTGGTTGGCCAATCTGGGTTGTGTATCCTAGTCTTGATAAGCAACTGTGGACGCAGGCTCTGGCCAAATTTCAAATACTATTCGCTGAGAATATCTATCATTTTGCTGAAGTTTGTAAATGATAATTTTAATACCAATCTGCTTCTGGTCAACTTTCAAATTCTTTGAAATTTTCAATGACTTTTTCTTGCTACTTCCTTTATAATCATATCACTCCAAACTGCCTTTGTAACTTAGGCTGCAGTATTTCAGTGATTTTTAGTACTTTATGATATGCCTCTGAGAGACTGAGATTGTGCACAATATCAAACCAGTGCAATAGGTAATTGGGCTTGGTTGAGTTCCACTTTGCCGCTTCTTGAGTTATAAAACAACAAACCCTAGAATATACCACTTGGTCTGCAGCTTTATAAGAAATCGGATTGTACGTTACCCACGTAATTGGATGGGGCAGAGCTGATAAAATAATGCCACAGATTGAGTAAATCTGTAACCTTCACTTAAATGAAACATTGATGAGTGAGAAGTTTTTTACTATTGCTACTAAATTGGACAGTATCCATGTATATATTAGTATCCATGTATATATAAGACCATGCTTGTCTAGTAAACTTTATACTCCATGCTTACTAGAGTTATCTAGATGTAAAGAGCTCTGGTATAAGCTGCAGAAAACACATCATGCATTTTAATGGATAGTCTTTGTTTAGAATACTAGCTATGTGATCGAAACATGGAAAAAAGGACGTGAAAAATTCTAATTTGAATTTATTGCATCCAAGCTATTTGATGCATTTTGTGATCCATGTTTTAGAATGAGATAAATCCAAGTATTTGAATATGCAAAGATATAGCTAAGAATTTGTGAGTTTCACAATAAATCAACTGTATCCTAAATTCTGACATAATTTTAGTAACTTTATTTTTCTCCCTTTTCAGTGTGCAGAAAACAATTGAACGTTATAGAACATACACAAAGGATAATGTCAGCAACAAGACAGTACAGCAGGATATTGAGGTGACATGGTTATATTTCTTGTTAGGCTTCTTATGGTGTCTAATTTCAATTCTTGAATGTCGATTTTATCAAGCGATTTTGTCTATGCTGTGGATCATCCTTAAGCTAACTAGCATTAACTTTTGTTGGATGTCCATTATTTCCCAGCTGATGATGCTTCTACTGAAACCTGAAGCATAAAACTAACTGGAGTGAAGCTTTGGCAGGGTACAACTAATGTACAGCTGAATATTTTAAAACAACATGTGATGTCGATATGATAAGACCTTGAATAAACAAGAGTGCAAAAGCCGAATATATTTTTGAGAATCTTCATTCATTTCAAAACTTTAAAAATATGCTGAATGTATTTTTTAAGGTTTTTAGTGTGAGTTGTGACCTACAAGGAAGTGCATAGGTATTGGCTGGTTCTGTTGGCATGACCGCTGCCAAGTATTCATCACAGTATAGGTGATATATCATGTGGTAGTTTTAATGTAGTAGTGATACTAAGATTGTCTGGTCCAACTTATATTGCAGCAAGTAAAAGCTGATGCGGAGGGCCTGGCAAAGAAACTCGAAGCACTTGATGCTTACAAAAGGTAATTATTTAGCTATCAAATACTGATGCTATCAAATACTGATATCCTTATGTACCGGCCCACGAACTAATTTTCGTTGAGATGCAGGAAACTTTTAGGTGAGAGATTGGAAGAATGCTCCATTGAAGAACTGCACAGTTTGGAAGTCAAACTTGAAAAGAGCCTGCATTGCATCAGGGGAAGAAAGGTTAGTTATTTTCTTCTAGTCGTTTTTATACAGTTTATATGTGTTAACAAATGAATTGAAGCTGCATACATATAAGCACGAGCAGCTTACAGCTTTACATTTGATCTTACATGGCAGACAATGCTGCTGGAGGAGCAGGTCAATAAGCTGAAGGAGAAGGTAAGTCAGTTCTTGCCAGCTTCTTGTCCTACAGCGACATAAAAACATCAGAATGCACAGTTAGGAGTAGTCCCTGACTTGTGCTTTGTTTATTTGCTGCGTCAACATCAAACAGGAGATGAATCTGCGCAAGAGCAACGAAGATTTACGTGAAAAGGTAATGGTGGGGAAACATTTTACGGCATGCCAACAACCCAACGACAGGCTTTGATTATACTGCTTACCTCGACCTCCCGTGATATCTTATGTGCATACAGTCATGGATTTATCCCAAATCGCTAGCGTACAATTTCTGCAAGATCATGATGCAAGCATGTGGTATATGCTAATCGAAGTCATGTCTGCAGTGCAAGAAGCAGCCGCCAATAATGCTGATGGCTCCTCCGCCGCCTCCAGCGCCGGCAGTCATCACCGTGGAGGACGATCACCCGGAGCCGAAGGACGACGGGGTGGACGTGGAGACGGAGCTGTTCATAGGATTGCCTGGCAGAGATTACCGCTCAAACAAAGACAAGGCTGCAGTAGCGATCAGATCAGGCTAGCCAGCAGTGCAGAGGCCCAACCAATGCAAGCTAGCTGAGAATAATCTTAGATCTCTGGTGTGGAGAACTGGAGATGCAAGGAAAGCCAAGCCAAGCGAAGCAAATATGATAAGAATCAGTCGCGTCGTGTTTTACAAACCTGTGTATCGTCCGTGGATGCAGACGCAAAGGCACATGCGCCAAAACATCCGTCAGAGAACATTTACCTTCTCATCCCTGTAGCTCCTCCTGCTCGATCGTGTCGAAATTCTTCTGTGGATGTGGATCCAACCAAATCTCCTGCTGATGAATGCCAGTGTTCTGTTATGAGACTCGCAGCTTTGCATTTGGTGAGCTTCTTCTGGAGAAGAAGCAGCGGGTGGGGACTTGGGAGACTGTCGTTCACAATGGTTTATATGAAGGCATGGTGTCGTGTCGATTGGGCGACGCTTCGGCCTTTGCGAGTCAGCAGGCTGGCCGATTTTCTGATCAATCTTCTGTGCGGGGCTCAACGTGTCGACCGGCCAGCCGGTCCAGGAAGCGAGGAGGCTTCTCGAGCCCTCTAGAGTCCGTGACGCGAAGCTTCTGGTGCATGCACACTTGCATGCCTCAGATCGGTGTGGTCGCTCTCACGGGTCACGGCCTCTTTTCCTTCGTACTCATGGGCTTATAATCTTTCCTCGGCCTAATACAGGGCTTATAATCTTTCTTGGACCGAAAGAGAAAGGCCCACTATTTTCTTTGGAGGTGACAAGCTGTTGTTGTAAAAATAGTACTATGTGTTCCTCAAAAAGAAAAAAGTACTATACGGGTCGGAATAGTTTGCAAGAATTACTGCCGCACCATGTCATGTCGTGGCGGCCCAGGCCAGATCGAGCTTTTGTGCACGTCATGCTCATGGTTCGGTTTGCACATGACACGTTCATTGTCTGTCTTTGATTCACAGCCACTGCACACTAATGCCCATATTTAAACGGACATGTTAGCGCCCGGATGGCCGGAGGACGTGTCCGGACGTTCCCACCATCCAACGTTAAACGGATCCGCCAAACGCGGGCTGGCGTCGCGGCGCACCAATAGAAATCTGTATCCATACGTATGTTGCAAGTGTTGCGTTTGATGTTTCAAAAGGAGATTGGTTGTTGCATCTTCCTCCTCGCTTTTTGCTGCCTCACTTCTGCTGCCTTGCATCTTTCTCAGACTGCGGAGGGGTAAGCGGGGGCCGGTGGAGGGGGCGCGCCGGGGGGAGGGCGGCGCGGGGTGGACGCGAGAGTGCGCTCTCCCCTTCTCTGTTACGCAGGCCGGGCAAGGATCCCGCTTTGTTGTTATGTTATTGCGAGCAACCTAAGATCAGATTTCTATTGGTGCGCCGCGACGCCAGCCCGCGTTTGGCGGATCCGTTTAACGTTGGATGGTGGGAACGTCCGGACACGTCCTCCGGCCATCCGGGCGCTAACATGTCCGTTTAAATATGGGCATTAGTGTGCAGTGGCTGTGAATCAAAGACAGACAATGAACGTGTCATGTGCAAACCGAACCATGAGCATGACGTGCACAAAAGCTCGATCTGGCCTGGGCCGCCACGACATGACATGGTGCGGCAGTAATTCTTGCAAACTATTCCGACCCGTATAGTACTTTTTTCTTTTTGAGGAACACATAGTACTATTTTTACAACAACAGCTTGTCACCTCCAAAGAAAATAGTGGGCCTTTCTCTTTCGGTCCAAGAAAGATTATAAGCCCTGTATTAGGCCGAGGAAAGATTATAAGCCCATGAGTACGAAGGAAAAGAGGCCGTGACCCGTGAGAGCGACCACACCGATCTGAGGCATGCAAGTGTGCATGCACCAGAAGCTTCGCGTCACGGACTCTAGAGGGCTCGAGAAGCCTCCTCGCTTCCTGGACCGGCTGGCCGGTCGACACGTTGAGCCCCGCACAGAAGATTGATCAGAAAATCGGCCAGCCTGCTGACTCGCAAAGGCCGAAGCGTCGCCCAATCGACACGACACCATGCCTTCATATAAACCATTGTGAACGACAGTCTCCCAAGTCCCCACCCGCTGCTTCTTCTCCAGAAGAAGCTCACCAAATGCAAAGCTGCGAGTCTCATAACAGAACACTGGCATTCATCAGCAGGAGATTTGGTTGGATCCACATCCACAGAAGAATTTCGACACGATCGAGCAGGAGGAGCTACAGGGATGAGAAGGTAAATGTTCTCTGACGGATGTTTTGGCGCATGTGCCTTTGCGTCTGCATCCACGGACGATACACAGGTTTGTAAAACACGACGCGACTGATTCTTATCATATTTGCTTCGCTTGGCTTGGCTTTCCTTGCATTTCCAGTTCTCCACACCAGAGATCTAAGATTATTCTCAGCTAGCTTGCATTGGTTGGGCCTCTGCACTGCTGGCTAGCCTGATCTGATCGCTACTGCAGCCTTGTCTTTGTTTGAGCGGTAATCTCTGCCAGGCAATCCTATGAACAGCTCCGTCTCCACGTCCACCCCGTCGTCCTTCGGCTCCGGGTGATCGTCCTCCACGGTGATGACTGCCGGCGCTGGAGGCGGCGGAGGAGCCATCAGCATTGGCGGCTGCTTCTTGCACTGCAGACATGACTTCGATTAGCATATACCACATGCTTGCATCATGATCTTGCAGAAATTGTACGCTAGCGATTTGGGATAAATCCATGACTGTATGCACATAAGATATCACGGGAGGTCGAGGTAAGCAGTATAATCAAAGCCTGTCGTTGGGTTGTTGGCATGCCGTAAAATGTTTCCCCACCATTACCTTTTCACGTAAATCTTCGTTGCTCTTGCGCAGATTCATCTCCTGTTTGATGTTGACGCAGCAAATAAACAAAGCACAAGTCAGGGACTACTCCTAACTGTGCATTCTGATGTTTTTATGTCGCTGTAGGACAAGAAGCTGGCAAGAACTGACTTACCTTCTCCTTCAGCTTATTGACCTGCTCCTCCAGCAGCATTGTCTGCCATGTAAGATCAAATGTAAAGCTGTAAGCTGCTCGTGCTTATATGTATGCAGCTTCAATTCATTTGTTAACACATATAAACTGTATAAAAACGACTAGAAGAAAATAACTAACCTTTCTTCCCCTGATGCAATGCAGGCTCTTTTCAAGTTTGACTTCCAAACTGTGCAGTTCTTCAATGGAGCATTCTTCCAATCTCTCACCTAAAAGTTTCCTGCATCTCAACGAAAATTAGTTCGTGGGCCGGTACATAAGGATATCAGTATTTGATAGCATCAGTATTTGATAGCTAAATAATTACCTTTTGTAAGCATCAAGTGCTTCGAGTTTCTTTGCCAGGCCCTCCGCATCAGCTTTTACTTGCTGCAATATAAGTTGGACCAGACAATCTTAGTATTACTACTACATTAAAACTACCACATGATATATCACCTATACTGTGATGAATACTTGGCAGCGGTCATGCCAACAGAACCAGCCAATACCTATGCACTTCCTTGTAGGTCACAACTCACACTAAAAACCTTAAAAAATACATTCAGCATATTTTTAAAGTTTTGAAATGAATGAAGATTCTCAAAAATATATTCGGCTTTTGCACTCTTGTTTATTCAAGGTCTTATCATATCGACATCACATGTTGTTTTAAAATATTCAGCTGTACATTAGTTGTACCCTGCCAAAGCTTCACTCCAGTTAGTTTTATGCTTCAGGTTTCAGTAGAAGCATCATCAGCTGGGAAATAATGGACATCCAACAAAAGTTAATGCTAGTTAGCTTAAGGATGATCCACAGCATAGACAAAATCGCTTGATAAAATCGACATTCAAGAATTGAAATTAGACACCATAAGAAGCCTAACAAGAAATATAACCATGTCACCTCAATATCCTGCTGTACTGTCTTGTTGCTGACATTATCCTTTGTGTATGTTCTATAACGTTCAATTGTTTTCTGCACACTGAAAAGGGAGAAAAATAAAGTTACTAAAATTATGTCAGAATTTAGGATACAGTTGATTTATTGTGAAACTCACAAATTCTTAGCTATATCTTTGCATATTCAAATACTTGGATTTATCTCATTCTAAAACATGGATCACAAAATGCATCAAATAGCTTGGATGCAATAAATTCAAATTAGAATTTTTCACGTCCTTTTTTCCATGTTTCGATCACATAGCTAGTATTCTAAACAAAGACTATCCATTAAAATGCATGATGTGTTTTCTGCAGCTTATACCAGAGCTCTTTACATCTAGATAACTCTAGTAAGCATGGAGTATAAAGTTTACTAGACAAGCATGGTCTTATATATACATGGATACTAATATATACATGGATACTGTCCAATTTAGTAGCAATAGTAAAAAACTTCTCACTCATCAATGTTTCATTTAAGTGAAGGTTACAGATTTACTCAATCTGTGGCATTATTTTATCAGCTCTGCTCCATCCAATTACGTGGGTAACGTACAATCCGATTTCTTATAAAGCTGCAGACCAAGTGGTATATTCTAGGGTTTGTTGTTTTATAACTCAAGAAGCGGCAAAGTGGAACTCAACCAAGCCCAATTACCTATTGCACTGGTTTGATATTGTGCACAATCTCAGTCTCTCAGAGGCATATCATAAAGTACTAAAAATCACTGAAATACTGCAGCCTAAGTTACAAAGGCAGTTTGGAGTGATATGATTATAAAGGAAGTAGCAAGAAAAAGTCATTGAAAATTTCAAAGAATTTGAAAGTTGACCAGAAGCAGATTGGTATTAAAATTATCATTTACAAACTTCAGCAAAATGATAGATATTCTCAGCGAATAGTATTTGAAATTTGGCCAGAGCCTGCGTCCACAGTTGCTTATCAAGACTAGGATACACAACCCAGATTGGCCAACCAAACAAGAAAATAATGTCTATGAAAATTTTGATCTTTTCAGAACATTGGAAAGTAAATGTGCACTCACACATGATAGGATGTGTATTCATGGCTATAGGTTATGTATCATGAAACTTTATTAGACAAGATATTACCATTTTTATATAAGAGCATATTGTGCATTGCCTTGTAAATTAATTATAAGGCCTCGTTATGTTTCAACTTGGTTTCTACAATTTTATGCCTTAACAAGTCCAACCAATATGGTGCTTTGACCTCTTAGAAAAAAAAGGGGATAACCATAGAAATGGATATATCTCATGAAATATTATTGCTTATGACATTATGGTTTTATGATATGCCTCTGAGAGACTGAGATTGTGCACAATATCAAACCAGTGCAATAGGTAATTGGGCTTGGTTGAGTTCCACTTTGCCGCTTCTTGAGTTATAAAACAACAAACCCTAGAATATACCACTTGGTCTGCAGCTTTATAAGAAATCGGATTGTACGTTACCCACGTAATTGGATGGAGCAGAGCTGATAAAATAATGCCACAGATTGAGTAAATCTGTAACCTTCACTTAAATGAAACATTGATGAGTGAGAAGTTTTTTACTATTGCTACTAAATTGGACAGTATCCATGTATATATTAGTATCCATGTATATATAAGACCATGCTTGTCTAGTAAACTTTATACTCCATGCTTACTAGAGTTATCTAGATGTAAAGAGCTCTGGTATAAGCTGCAGAAAACACATCATGCATTTTAATGGATAGTCTTTGTTTAGAATACTAGCTATGTGATCGAAACATGGAAAAAAGGACGTGAAAAATTCTAATTTGAATTTATTGCATCCAAGCTATTTGATGCATTTTGTGATCCATGTTTTAGAATGAGATAAATCCAAGTATTTGAATATGCAAAGATATAGCTAAGAATTTGTGAGTTTCACAATAAATCAACTGTATCCTAAATTCTGACATAATTTTAGTAACTTTATTTTTCTCCCTTTTCAGTGTGCAGAAAACAATTGAACGTTATAGAACATACACAAAGGATAATGTCAGCAACAAGACAGTACAGCAGGATATTGAGGTGACATGGTTATATTTCTTGTTAGGCTTCTTATGGTGTCTAATTTCAATTCTTGAATGTCGATTTTATCAAGCGATTTTGTCTATGCTGTGGATCATCCTTAAGCTAACTAGCATTAACTTTTGTTGGATGTCCATTATTTCCCAGCTGATGATGCTTCTACTGAAACCTGAAGCATAAAACTAGCTGGAGTGAAGCTTTGGCAGGGTACAACTAATGTACAGCTGAATATTTTAAAACAACATGTGATGTCGATATGATAAGACCTTGAATAAACAAGAGTGCAAAAGCCGAATATATTTTTGAGAATCTTCATTCATTTCAAAACTTTAAAAATATGCTGAATGTATTTTTTAAGGTTTTTAGTGTGAGTTGTGACCTACAAGGAAGTGCATAGGTATTGGCTGGTTCTGTTGGCATGACCGCTGCCAAGTATTCATCACAGTATAGGTGATATATCATGTGGTAGTTTTAATGTAGTAGTAATACTAAGATTGTCTGGTCCAACTTATATTGCAGCAAGTAAAAGCTGATGCGGAGGGCCTGGCAAAGAAACTCGAAGCACTTGATGCTTACAAAAGGTAATTATTTAGCTATCAAATACTGATGCTATCAAATACTGATATCCTTATGTACCGGCCCACGAACTAATTTTCGTTGAGATGCAGGAAACTTTTAGGTGAGAGATTGGAAGAATGCTCCATTGAAGAACTGCACAGTTTGGAAGTCAAACTTGAAAAGAGCCTGCATTGCATCAGGGGAAGAAAGGTTAGTTATTTTCTTCTAGTCGTTTTTATACAGTTTATATGTGTTAACAAATGAATTGAAGCTGCATACATATAAGCACGAGCAGCTTACAGCTTTACATTTGATCTTACATGGCAGACAATGCTGCTGGAGGAGCAGGTCAATAAGCTGAAGGAGAAGGTAAGTCAGTTCTTGCCAGCTTCTTGTCCTACAGCGACATAAAAACATCAGAATGCACAGTTAGGAGTAGTCCCTGACTTGTGCTTTGTTTATTTGCTGCGTCAACATCAAACAGGAGATGAATCTGCGCAAGAGCAACGAAGATTTACGTGAAAAGGTAATGGTGGGGAAACATTTTACGGCATGCCAACAACCCAACGACAGGCTTTGATTATACTGCTTACCTCGACCTCCCGTGATATCTTATGTGCATACAGTCATGGATTTATCCCAAATCGCTAGCGTACAATTTCTGCAAGATCATGATGCAAGCATGTGGTATATGCTAATCGAAGTCATGTCTGCAGTGCAAGAAGCAGCCGCCAATGCTGATGGCTCCTCCGCCGCCTCCAGCGCCGGCAGTCATCACCGTGGAGGACGATCACCCGGAGCCGAAGGACGACGGGGTGGACGTGGAGACGGAGCTGTTCATAGGATTGCCTGGCAGAGATTACCGCTCAAACAAAGACAAGGCTGCAGTAGCGATCAGATCAGGCTAGCCAGCAGTGCAGAGGCCCAACCAATGCAAGCTAGCTGAGAATAATCTTAGATCTCTGGTGTGGAGAACTGGAAATGCAAGGAAAGCCAAGCCAAGCGAAGCAAATATGATAAGAATCAGTCGCGTCGTGTTTTACAAACCTGTGTATCGTCCGTGGATGCAGACGCAAAGGCACATGCGCCAAAACATCCGTCAGAGAACATTTACCTTCTCATCCCTGTAGCTCCTCCTGCTCGATCGTGTCGAAATTCTTCTGTGGATGTGGATCCAACCAAATCTCCTGCTGATGAATGCCAGTGTTCTGTTATGAGACTCGCAGCTTTGCATTTGGTGAGCTTCTTCTGGAGAAGAAGCAGCGGGTGGGGACTTGGGAGACTGTCGTTCACAATGGTTTATATGAAGGCATGGTGTCGTGTCGATTGGGCGACGCTTCGGCCTTTGCGAGTCAGCAGGCTGGCCGATTTTCTGATCAATCTTCTGTGCGGGGCTCAACGTGTCGACCGGCCAGCCGGTCCAGGAAGCGAGGAGGCTTCTCGAGCCCTCTAGAGTCCGTGACGCGAAGCTTCTGGTGCATGCACACTTGCATGCCTCAGATCGGTGTGGTCGCTCTCACGGGTCACGGCCTCTTTTCCTTCGTACTCATGGGCTTATAATCTTTCCTCGGCCTAATACAGGGCTTATAATCTTTCTTGGACCGAAAGAGAAAGGCCCACTATTTTCTTTGGAGGTGACAAGCTGTTGTTGTAAAAATAGTACTATGTGTTCCTCAAAAAGAAAAAAGTACTATACGGGTCGGAATAGTTTGCAAGAATTACTGCCGCACCATGTCATGTCGTGGCGGCCCAGGCCAGATCGAGCTTTTGTGCACGTCATGCTCATGGTTCGGTTTGCACATGACACGTTCATTGTCTGTCTTTGATTCACAGCCACTGCACACTAATGCCCATATTTAAACGGACATGTTAGCGCCCGGATGGCCGGAGGACGTGTCCGGACGTTCCCACCATCCAACGTTAAACGGATCCGCCAAACGCGGGCTGGCGTCGCGGCGCACCAATAGAAATCTGATCTTAGGTTGCTCGCAATAACATAACAACAAAGCGGGATCCTTGCCCGGCCTGCGTAACAGAGAAGGGGAGAGCGCACTCTCGCGTCCACCCCGCGCCGCCCTCCCCCCGGCGCGCCCCCTCCACCGGCCCCCGCTTACCCCTCCGCAGTCTGAGAAAGATGCAAGGCAGCAGAAGTGAGGCAGCAAAAAGCTCGATCTGGCCTGGGCCGCCACGACATGACATGGTGCGGCAGTAATTCTTGCAAACTATTCCGACCCGTATAGTACTTTTTTCTTTTTGAGGAACACATAGTACTATTTTTACAACAACAGCTTGTCACCTCCAAAGAAAATAGTGGGCCTTTCTCTTTCGGTCCAAGAAAGATTATAAGCCCTGTATTAGGCCGAGGAAAGATTATAAGCCCATGAGTACGAAGGAAAAGAGGCCGTGACCCGTGAGAGCGACCACACCGATCTGAGGCATGCAAGTGTGCATGCACCAGAAGCTTCGCGTCACGGACTCTAGAGGGCTCGAGAAGCCTCCTCGCTTCCTGGACCGGCTGGCCGGTCGACACGTTGAGCCCCGCACAGAAGATTGATCAGAAAATCGGCCAGCCTGCTGACTCGCAAAGGCCGAAGCGTCGCCCAATCGACACGACACCATGCCTTCATATAAACCATTGTGAACGACAGTCTCCCAAGTCCCCACCCGCTGCTTCTTCTCCAGAAGAAGCTCACCAAATGCAAAGCTGCGAGTCTCATAACAGAACACTGGCATTCATCAGCAGGAGATTTGGTTGGATCCACATCCACAGAAGAATTTCGACACGATCGAGCAGGAGGAGCTACAGGGATGAGAAGGTAAATGTTCTCTGACGGATGTTTTGGCGCATGTGCCTTTGCGTCTGCATCCACGGACGATACACAGGTTTGTAAAACACGACGCGACTGATTCTTATCATATTTGCTTCGCTTGGCTTGGCTTTCCTTGCATTTCCAGTTCTCCACACCAGAGATCTAAGATTATTCTCAGCTAGCTTGCATTGGTTGGGCCTCTGCACTGCTGGCTAGCCTGATCTGATCGCTACTGCAGCCTTGTCTTTGTTTGAGCGGTAATCTCTGCCAGGCAATCCTATGAACAGCTCCGTCTCCACGTCCACCCCGTCGTCCTTCGGCTCCGGGTGATCGTCCTCCACGGTGATGACTGCCGGCGCTGGAGGCGGCGGAGGAGCCATCAGCATTGGCGGCTGCTTCTTGCACTGCAGACATGACTTCGATTAGCATATACCACATGCTTGCATCATGATCTTGCAGAAATTGTACGCTAGCGATTTGGGATAAATCCATGACTGTATGCACATAAGATATCACGGGAGGTCGAGGTAAGCAGTATAATCAAAGCCTGTCGTTGGGTTGTTGGCATGCCGTAAAATGTTTCCCCACCATTACCTTTTCACGTAAATCTTCGTTGCTCTTGCGCAGATTCATCTCCTGTTTGATGTTGACGCAGCAAATAAACAAAGCACAAGTCAGGGACTACTCCTAACTGTGCATTCTGATGTTTTTATGTCGCTGTAGGACAAGAAGCTGGCAAGAACTGACTTACCTTCTCCTTCAGCTTATTGACCTGCTCCTCCAGCAGCATTGTCTGCCATGTAAGATCAAATGTAAAGCTGTAAGCTGCTCGTGCTTATATGTATGCAGCTTCAATTCATTTGTTAACACATATAAACTGTATAAAAACGACTAGAAGAAAATAACTAACCTTTCTTCCCCTGATGCAATGCAGGCTCTTTTCAAGTTTGACTTCCAAACTGTGCAGTTCTTCAATGGAGCATTCTTCCAATCTCTCACCTAAAAGTTTCCTGCATCTCAACGAAAATTAGTTCGTGGGCCGGTACATAAGGATATCAGTATTTGATAGCATCAGTATTTGATAGCTAAATAATTACCTTTTGTAAGCATCAAGTGCTTCGAGTTTCTTTGCCAGGCCCTCCGCATCAGCTTTTACTTGCTGCAATATAAGTTGGACCAGACAATCTTAGTATTACTACTACATTAAAACTACCACATGATATATCACCTATACTGTGATGAATACTTGGCAGCGGTCATGCCAACAGAACCAGCCAATACCTATGCACTTCCTTGTAGGTCACAACTCACACTAAAAACCTTAAAAAATACATTCAGCATATTTTTAAAGTTTTGAAATGAATGAAGATTCTCAAAAATATATTCGGCTTTTGCACTCTTGTTTATTCAAGGTCTTATCATATCGACATCACATGTTGTTTTAAAATATTCAGCTGTACATTAGTTGTACCCTGCCAAA
>JAHUYU010001040.1:0-16335 GCA_030439765.1 Tripidium arundinaceum | reverse complement strand
TAGCCACACCCGATGGGATAAATCATGGGCGAGAGAAGTCGGCTCGGAGTCAGAAGCGCGTCGTTTGGGCGGTTTCCTCGCTCTTTTCACCAGAATCCGATAACAAACGGCTCCAAACAGAGAAGGCCGTTTCCTCGCTTTTTTCCAACAGAAGTCGGACAGAGGTTGCTGCTAATTCGATTCATAGTCGATCTGCAGCTAACCAGGCAACCAACGGTGTCAGCCCTTCAAATTCCCAGATCCGAGCACCAGGTTTGGCAAGCTCGTACACCGTCTCTGCCTCGCATTGCCACCACAAAACCATACATGCCGACGCGAATCCCTGCAGTGTGCCCTGCGTACTCGTCGAGTTGAGGCCGTAGCATGATGACGCCGACGGCGATGAGCTTTGGTGCTCCTGGTCCTCATCCAGGCGCTGTTGCAGGCCAGGTCCTTGGTGGTAGACCATCGGCCCACGCCTCAGCTGCCAGGTGAGGGCGTGCCACGTTCGCCGTGTCTCTCCAGTACACCGGGGTGACACAAGGCTCGAGCGGCGGCGGGTGGATGGCATGCATGCTGGTGGACCCGGAGCCGGCTTGTGCCGCACCATCGGGCCGTTCCCAGACCCGCACGCGGCGGCGCTGTGTCATACCCCAAGCGTCAAGCGTTGGCAAGAAGTAGGCGTATTAGTTGAGACAAGGTGTATTTGAGCTATTTATGTAATAGCTTAGTATGACATGTGGACCCATTGTGGTCAGTGGTCAAGAGCCTTTTATTCTGAACGGTAGCTTGTAATGAATCATCGAAAAACCTATTATGTAATACAGTGAGCGCGAGGGAGATTCCTCTGCGTCTCGACCAATTCCAGCGATCCATCTGTGTGCTCACGTCGACGGCGTCCGCCGGCCGCCAGGGGTATTATAAGTGGTATCAAAGGCGGTCCTTCCTCGACACAACCCTACCCACCCTATTCCCTATCTTGATTTCGTGTCGCCCAGCTCTCCGCTTCGCACATTGTCTCTGACAGCTCTGACGACGGATCCAGCGGCCGAGTCACCACCACCACCACCACCACCACCAAAGCGCTCAGCGTTCCCCGGTACATTCTGACACCATGGGCTTCGATCTTTAGTTTGTAATTTCGGTTGGCAGGTGATCTTTGTTCACGCCCTCGTGGTGTTCGACGCGAGATCCCAGAGGTCCCTCCTTTGGTTGAACTGGGTCAGCACTGGCAGTGGCACAAACCTCGCTTGATCTCCACCTCCACAAACCCCAATACACCATCTTATCCTCCACCGTACCCAAATTCACCACCTTGTTTCACGGTTTCACTCCATCTACGGCTCTACGTTCGACTGGGGGACTACTTCGACAACATCGGGTTCGACGGTGGGAACCACGGTGAGCACAACCTCAGCGGTGCTCCCACCTTTCATTACACACGCAATCGGGGCTAGCTAGGGTTGCGGGGCATTGTTCTCATGTAAAACTCCAGTGCTGCCTTAACCGATTGTGGTGTGGGAGGCGACGACGGCAGAAGTGTCCACTTACTCGGGTTGGGGGACTGTGTTTCTGTGTAAAATCACTTGATAGTGCCTTACTTCCAGGAGTAGTTCGACAAAGGGGTGCAGCAAGATCACGGGGAGGTGTTCACCAAAGGTTGCTTCACCAGCTCACAACTCTTCATCACATTCAGTCACCAGGGCTCCTCCCAAGCCATCCAAGTAGACGCAAATACTACTAGATGAGATTCTCGCAGTAACGAGGATGACAAGACTCGTTGGGACTTAGTCATGGACAACTTTGACATGCTCTTTGCTCAATTGAATGACATCGACATCATGCAGCAAGATCTGAGGACTCAGCTTCAGGACAACATCTGCAGGGTGGACAATGTGGCTTTTGACCAAAAGTTCATAGCAGAACAAGTAAAAGCGAATGGCCAATTGGCCATGTAGTAGCTCAACTAACTCTTCGCCAATTCGACAAAGAAGCTCATTCTGTCCATGGTAGCTCAGGCTCAGTAGTGTTTGAAGAGGAAGCACCATTCACAAATGTATTTGCAGATGACGAAGGCAAGGGCACACTCAAGCCTAGATCGTCCAAGCGTCCAAGAACCAAGTTTGATGAACCTAGAAAAGAAACCAAAGAAGATAACAATCAGAAGAAAGATCAGCTACCACACCACACTTTACCAAAGATGCCATTTCCAACATTTTCTTGTGACCACCCCAAGTATGGATCAACAAATTCAATAACTACTTCACCATGTACTGCATCCCTGAGAGTTTATGGGTTACCACTGCAACAATGTATTTACAAGACAATGTGGTGGGAAGCATACAAGCTGAATACTCCTATTGTCAATTGGCAAACTTTTTGCCAGGACATTCAGTTCAAAATTGGAAATGATGACTATAGAACTGCTCTAGCAGATCTGATTGCTTTGAGGCAAACTGGAACAGTGGAGGATTATACAACCCAATTCCATGCACTACAGTACAAGATCACAATGCACAGTGCCAAGCATGATGAGTTGTACTCTGCTACACAATATGTTGCTGGTTTGAAGGATGATATCAAGGCCACTATAGAACCATAGGTTCCACTAACTGTTGACAGGGCTACCCTCATTGCCAAGATACAATAGAAAGTGCTGGATAGAAGTAAACAGAAATTTTAGCGCCATAATCTAGCGAACAAACCCCAACAACAGAGACCTGAGGTCAAGCAACCACCAACATATGCACTTTATGGAGGGATAGACAACTAAGAGATTATAGAAAGGCAAACAATTTGTGTTTTCATTGTGGAGACAAATTTGAGCCAGGCCACCTCAAGGTCTGCACCAAGAAAAACAAGCCACAGTTACATGCCTTAGCCCTGAACGACTTGGACAGAGAGATCAGTGAAGAAGCATTAAATGAGATGGCAATAGAAGACCTAATCACTAAAGATTTTTGTCAGCTCTCTTTGAATGCTATTTCAGGTGCCGAAGCTACTGATTCCATCAAGCTGAAAGCAACTGTCAAGAACAAGACTATGCTGATACTGGTGGGCACAGGAAGTTCCCACAGTTTTGTGAGCTCTCAGTTTGCCAACTTGACCAAATTGACCACTTCTTCTATTCCAGTGCAAAAGGTGAAGATGGCCAATGGTCAATGGATGACAACATGCAGACAAGTCAAAAATCTAACTTGGTATATCTAGGGACATTCCTTTTCAAAGGACATGATTGTGCTTGATATGTTACCATATGACGCCATTTTGGACTATGACTGGCTGAAACAGTACAATCCAATGACTAGTGATTGGTAAGCCAAAACCCTCTAATTCCAGCATCAGGGCACTAGCATTTTAATCAAGGGCATTCCATCACCAAGTCCAAAGATCAAACCAATGTCAGCAAAACAAGTTTACAAGAGCTCAAAAGGCAATGACATTTGGGCTTTTGTGGTGTTGGCAGCAGCTCATGCCAATCAACATCAAGTCAACCATAGTAGCACTGTTCTAGACAGCTTATAGCTTTTGTTAACTCAGTATGCAGATGTTTTTGGGATCCCAAACAGCCCACTAGCAAGAAGTTATGACCATGCTATACCACTCACTCCTGATGCAATGCCAATTAACTCCAAACCTTATCATTACTCTCCACAACATAAGACAAAAATAAAAAGACAAGTAAAGGAGTTATTGGATAATGGGTTAATATGCCACAGTCATAGCCCTTTTGCATCCCCTATTCTCTTAGTCAAAAAGAAGGATGGAAGCTAGAGATTTTGTGTGGATTACAGAAAGTTAAACACAATGACAATTAAGAATAGGTTTTCAATACCTATCATTGATGAGATCCTGGATGAACTGCATGGAGCCAAATTCTTCACTAAATTGGACATGAGATTTGGGTATCAAGTGAGAATGCTGCTTGAAGATGAGTACAAGACAACATTTAAAACACATCATGGTCATTACCAGTTCAAAGTGATGCCATTTGGTCTGACTAATGCCCCAGCAACATTCTAGTGCATCATGAATCAAGTGCTTCACCCTTTTCTCAGGAAATTTGTCATGGTATTCTTGGATGACATTCTGATTTACAACTCTCTAGAAAACCATCTTATACACTTGCAGTAAGTCCTTGAAGTTCTGAGGGTCAACAAGCTATACCTAAAGGCATCCAAATGCTCTTTGCTCGATAGAGCCTTGAGTACTTAGGGCACATCATCTCTGATAAAGGAGTAGCAACTGACAACTCCAAAATTCAGGCAATGTTGCAGTGGCCAACTGAAAGGTCCCTGTTTGGTTTTGGTAATTGAGTGACAACTTAGGTGGACTAATTGTGTTTTATGTGAAACATATACAACATCCAAATAAAAAAATGCTTGCATATTACGAGTTGCTAATACAGAGGCTAACAGGGGGAGGAAGTTCTACAAATGTCAAGATCCTGGCTGTGGCTTCTTCAAGTATGTGGTGTCCTTGACCTCTAGTATATTACACTGCCGTGCATATTCATCTGGTATCATGGAGAAGAGATTTAGTTTATCTATACAGTTGAACCCGTGCTATGCGTGTTGCATATCATTTATCTGTGCAGTTGGTTCGGTAAGGGTGGCATAACTTGCTTTTGTACATGTTATATACTCTGAGCAAATAATTCATGTATTTACTCTCACATTTTTCTTTAAATTGTTGGTTTTACATTTTTTTTTAGAGAACCATTTTCGTTTTCTGCTAGTAACCTTAGCTTACTACGTCATGGAAGATTCCTAGATCACAATGGTGCCTGACTTGTCCCTCGTTTCACTTGATTTTTTGTGGACCCAGATGGGAAGACGAATTGGACAATGGTACGGGGAGAGGCCGCCGCGGGCGCGGTAGCAGCAGGCAGGCGTCTGCATCTGCAGGACGGAGAGGCGGAGGCCGGAGGGGCAGAGGCCGTAGCGCTGACGGCGGGATGTTCGTTTCAGCGACGGGCGACACCGTGCCCGGCAGCTGCTTTAACTGCGGCGATCCTTCCCACTTTGCCAACGCCTGCCCGAACCGGAGATAGTCATCAGGGAGCTGCTCGCTATGCGTGTACAGAGACTGGCAGTGTCCGCCAAACGCTGAAGCCTTCGGATGGTTTTCGTGTACCGAGGTGAGAATTCAGGTGTACCTGACAAGCTCATTGTCAAGCCTGTCCTGCACTCCTGCCCAGTGATGTTCTAGACAGTTACTACTATTTTTAAACAAAATGCGGCCATTAGGGCTGATGCTAGTTCAGAAAATGCGACGAGACTTGCTTAGGAGGTTGATTATAATTTGTACGGAAAACGAGAGCTGACTCGATTCGAAGTACTTACCCGAGCAAGCTCCCTGCGGCCGCTTGGAGACGCTCCCCGCCTTATGCTCGAACGATTCTGAAACGCTAATGATATGGTGAGGACGCCCTCTGGGCGCTGTCTTCCCAAATAAAAAAATCTTTCATTTTGGCTCTGTTCGTTTGTCTTATAATTTGTATTTTTTAGCTTATTTTTTAGTCGGAACAGTGTTTTTCTTTCATAATAAATTAGCGAATAGTATTTTTAGTCATGGCTTTTCAACGAAGTGAACGGGCACGCTTGCCGCAGGCTACTCTGCTTCCTTCGTCCCATGCTCGCCGCTGGCTCCATTCGCTTCCTCCGCGCGGTGGCCCTCACCTGCCTTTCAGTGGCGGACCCAGCAGGTAGTCCAGGTAGGCCCAGGACTACCTGCAATTTGGCCCAAAAGCAGCCCATGAGAGTACACATAACACCCTTTTGCTTGCCATGCCGTGTTACATCCAGGTAGGCTGCTGTGTCGTGGGCTGATCTTGATTCTGCATTCGTCGTTGTAAGACTGATGAAAATTTTGCCCACACGCTGAGATGTCTGCCATCCTTTTAAATGTATGCATACTAATTTTTTTGTTTTGATTTTTCCGTATTGCATGTAAAAATTTTGAATAGGACTACCCTGGTTTCGAATCCTGGGTCCGCCACTGCTGCCTTTGTGACGCTAGGCTCCACCGCTGGAGTTACAGTGCCCCTGCCCTTATCGTTGTCGCCAGCGTCCTCCTCATCATCTCCTTCTGTGGCTGGAGATGGCGAGGGCATAATGTCTGTGCCGTACATCGCGCTGGCCTCGAGGCTCCTCGCACCCCAGTAGCGCAAGAAGCTCACGGGGGCCAATTCCGTGGTGCTCTTCGCTCTACTGTCTCCCAACCCCGATTTGCCCATCGAGGTGGTTATCGAGTTTCTCAGCACGCCTGACATGGTGGTTGCCGTCCACAAGAGTGCTGCGCCTGACATATTGCAAGCGTATGTTGCAAGTGTTTCAGAAGTATGTTGCAAATGTTTCATATGGATGTTGCAAAAGTAGATTAAAATATTGCATATGTTACAAGTGTTTCAGAGGCATGTTGCAAGCTTTTGTTCGAAATGTTTCATCTTCAGACGTATGTATGCAAGCATTTTTTTATTTGGATGTTGTATATGTTTCACATATGTTGCAAGAGTATGTTCTAATAGTTTCAGCTATTCTTATGTTGCAGTAAGTGTTTTCATGTTACAAGTGTTTTATTTGAATGTTGTATATGTTTCACACACATGTTTCAAGTGTATGTTCCAAATGTTTCATGTTTCAGAGGTGTGTTCTTTTTTTTTTAGGGGTGAGCACATCCTCGGCACTAGGGGATCGGGCGCGACAAGCCGGGTGCCGGCGGTCGGGGCGCGTGGCACGCCTAGGTCCTGCGGATAGGGGCGTGCTCGTCCCTCATCGCGGCTACTGGGTCCCACCCACGCGGAGAGAGAGGACGGGATCACTAGGAAGGCGCAGCGGGCGTAGCGATAGGGGCAAGGTGCGCATGTGGGACAGAGCGGGTTGCATGGACGTCCGGACATGCGCGTCCATTTAGATTCAGGGCGCTAGCCACACCCGATGGGATAAATCATGGGCGAGAGAAGTCGGCTCGGAGTCAGAAGCGCGTCGTTTGGGCGGTTTCCTCGCTCTTTTCACCAGAATCCGATAACAAACGGCTCCAAACAGAGAAGGCCGTTTCCTCGCTTTTTTCCAACAGAAGTCGGACAGAGGTTGCTGCTAATTCGATTCATAGTCGATCTGCAGCTAACCAGGCAACCAACGGTGTCAGCCCTTCAAATTCCCAGATCCGAGCACCAGGTTTGGCAAGCTCGTACACCGTCTCTGCCCTCGCATTGCCACCACAAAACCATACATGCCGACGCGAATCCCTGCAGTGTGCCCTGCGTACTCGTCGAGTTGAGGCCGTAGCATGATGACGCCGACGGCGATGAGCTTTGGTGCTCCTGGTCCTCATCCAGGCGCTGTTGCAGGCCAGGTCCTTGGTGGTAGACCATCGGCCACGCCTCAGCTGCCAGGTGAGGGCGTGCCACGTTCGCCGTGTCTCTCCAGTACACCGGGGTGACACAAGGCTCGAGCGGCGGCGGGTGGATGGCATGCATGCTGGTGGACCCGGAGCCGGCTTGTGCCGCACCATCGGGCCGTTCCCAGACCCGCACGCGGCGGCGCTGTGTCATACCCCAAGCGTCAAGCGTTGGCAAGAAGTAGGCGTATTAGTTGAGACAAGGTGTATTTGAGCTATTTATGTAATAGCTTAGTATGACATGTGGACCCATTGTGGTCAGTGGTCAAGAGCCTTTTATTCTGAACGGTAGCTTGTAATGAATCATCGAAAAACCTATTATGTAATACAGTGAGCGCGAGGGAGATTCCTCTGCGTCTCGACCAATTCCAGCGATCCATCTGTGTGCTCACGTCGACGGCGTCCGCCGGCCGCAGGGGTATTATAAGTGGTATCAAAGGCGGTCCTTCCTCGACACAACCCTACCCACCCTATTCCCTATCTTGATTTCGTGTCGCCCAGCTCTCCGCTTCGCACATTGTCTCTGACAGCTCTGACGACGGATCCAGCGGCCGGAGTCACCACCACCACCACCACCACCACCAAAGCGCTCAGCGTTCCCCGGTACATTCTGACACCATGGGCTTCGATCTTTAGTTTGTAATTTCGGTTGGCAGGTGATCTTTGTTCACGCCCTCGTGGTGTTCGACGCGAGATCCCAGAGGTCCCTCCTTTGGTTGAACTGGGTCAGCACTGGCAGTGGCACAAACCTCGCTTGATCTCCACCTCCACAAACCCCAATACACCATCTTATCCTCCACCGTACCCAAATTCACCACCTTGTTTCACGGTTTCACTCCATCTACGGCTCTACGTTCGACTGGGGGACTACTTCGACAACATCGGGTTCGACGGTGGGAACCACGGTGAGCACAACCTCAGCGGTGCTCCCACCTTTCATTACACACGCAATCGGGGCTAGCTAGGGTTGCGGGGCATTGTTCTCATGTAAAACTCCAGTGCTGCCTTAACCGATTGTGGTGTGGGAGGCGACGACGGCAGAAGTGTCCACTTACTCGGGTTGGGGGACTGTGTTTCTGTGTAAAATCACTTGATAGTGCCTTACTTCCAGGAGTAGTTCGACAAAGGGGTGCAGCAAGATCACGGGGAGGTGTTCACCAAAGGTTGCTTCACCAGCTCACAACTCTTCATCACATTCAGTCACCAGGGGCTCCTCCCAAGCCATCCAAGTAGACGCAAATACTACTAGATGAGATTCTCGCAGTAACGAGGATGACAAGACTCGTTGGGACTTAGTCATGGACAACTTTGACATGCTCTTTGCTCAATTGAATGACATCGACATCATGCAGCAAGATCTGAGGACTCAGCTTCAGGACAACATCTGCAGGGTGGACAATGTGGCTTTTGACCAAAAGTTCATAGCAGAACAAGTAAAAGCGAATGGCCAATTGGCCATGTAGTAGCTCAACTAACTCTTCGCCAATTCGACAAAGAAGCTCATTCTGTCCATGGTAGCTCAGGCTCAGTAGTGTTTGAAGAGGAAGCACCATTCACAAATGTATTTGCAGATGACGAAGGCAAGGGCACACTCAAGCCTAGATCGTCCAAGCGTCCAAGAACCAAGTTTGATGAACCTAGAAAAGAAACCAAAGAAGATAACAATCAGAAGAAAGATCAGCTACCACACCACACTTTACCAAAGATGCCATTTCCAACATTTTCTTGTGACCACCCCAAGTATGGATCAACAAATTCAATAACTACTTCACCATGTACTGCATCCCTGAGAGTTTATGGGTTACCACTGCAACAATGTATTTACAAGACAATGTGGTGGGAAGCATACAAGCTGAATACTCCTATTGTCAATTGGCAAACTTTTTGCCAGGACATTCAGTTCAAAATTGGAAATGATGACTATAGAACTGCTCTAGCAGATCTGATTGCTTTGAGGCAAACTGGAACAGTGGAGGATTATACAACCCAATTCCATGCACTACAGTACAAGATCACAATGCACAGTGCCAAGCATGATGAGTTGTACTCTGCTACACAATATGTTGCTGGTTTGAAGGATGATATCAAGGCCACTATAGAACCATAGGTTCCACTAACTGTTGACAGGGCTACCCTCATTGCCAAGATACAATAGAAAGTGCTGGATAGAAGTAAACAGAAATTTTAGCGCCATAATCTAGCGAACAAACCCCAACAACAGAGACCTGAGGTCAAGCAACCACCAACATATGCACTTTATGGAGGGATAGACAACTAAGAGATTATAGAAAGGCAACAATTTGTGTTTTCATTGTGGAGACAAATTTGAGCCAGGCCACCTCAAGGTCTGCACCAAGAAAAACAAGCCACAGTTACATGCCTTAGCCCCTGAACGACTTGGACAGAGAGATCAGTGAAGAAGCATTAAATGAGATGGCAATAGAAGACCTAATCACTAAAGATTTTTGTCAGCTCTCTTTGAATGCTATTTCAGGTGCCGAAGCTACTGATTCCATCAAGCTGAAAGCAACTGTCAAGAACAAGACTATGCTGATACTGGTGGGCACAGGAAGTTCCCACAGTTTTGTGAGCTCTCAGTTTGCCAACTTGACCAAATTGACCACTTCTTCTATTCCAGTGCAAAAGGTGAAGATGGCCAATGGTCAATGGATGACAACATGCAGACAAGTCAAAAATCTAACTTGGTATATCTAGGGACATTCCTTTTCAAAGGACATGATTGTGCTTGATATGTTACCATATGACGCCATTTTGGACTATGACTGGCTGAAACAGTACAATCCAATGACTAGTGATTGGTAAGCCAAAACCCTCTAATTCCAGCATCAGGGCACTAGCATTTTAATCAAGGGCATTCCATCACCAAGTCCAAAGATCAAACCAATGTCAGCAAAACAAGTTTACAAGAGCTCAAAAGGCAATGACATTTGGGCTTTTGTGGTGTTGGCAGCAGCTCATGCCAATCAACATCAAGTCAACCATAGTAGCACTGTTCTAGACAGCTTATAGCTTTTGTTAACTCAGTATGCAGATGTTTTTGGGATCCCAAACAGCCCACTAGCAAGAAGTTATGACCATGCTATACCACTCACTCCTGATGCAATGCCAATTAACTCCAAACCTTATCATTACTCTCCACAACATAAGACAAAAATAAAAAGACAAGTAAAGGAGTTATTGGATAATGGGTTAATATGCCACAGTCATAGCCCTTTTGCATCCCCTATTCTCTTAGTCAAAAAGAAGGATGGAAGCTAGAGATTTTGTGTGGATTACAGAAAGTTAAACACAATGACAATTAAGAATAGGTTTTCAATACCTATCATTGATGAGATCCTGGATGAACTGCATGGAGCCAAATTCTTCACTAAATTGGACATGAGATTTGGGTATCAAGTGAGAATGCTGCTTGAAGATGAGTACAAGACAACATTTAAAACACATCATGGTCATTACCAGTTCAAAGTGATGCCATTTGGTCTGACTAATGCCCCAGCAACATTCTAGTGCATCATGAATCAAGTGCTTCAACCCTTTTCTCAGGAAATTTGTCATGGTATTCTTGGATGACATTCTGATTTACAACTCTCTAGAAAACCATCTTATACACTTGCAGTAAGTCCTTGAAGTTCTGAGGGTCAACAAGCTATACCTAAAGGCATCCAAATGCTCTTTTGCTCGATAGAGCCTTGAGTACTTAGGGCACATCATCTCTGATAAAGGAGTAGCAACTGACAACTCCAAAATTCAGGCAATGTTGCAGTGGCCAACTGAAAGGTCCCTGTTTGGTTTTGGTAATTGAGTGACAACTTAGGTGGACTAATTGTGTTTTATGTGAGATACACAGGTGATTAGTCCACAGGTACATGTGTATGAGCAACATATGCCATGGAGGTGGAAATGACTTGGAGATGTTGCAAAGCTTGCACATGTGATGATGGAGGAGCTTATTGCATGTGAGACATAACATTGAGTCATGTGACCAGGTGGAGAAGATCAAGATGAGGCTTGGCTCGATGGACCGGTTGCAAATGTGAAGGGCAAGTCAAAGGCTTTGAAGCGAGGGACCACGTGTGACAGTGAAGCTTGAGCAAGACTTGGCGCCGATAGACCGACGCAACGGTGAAGAGCAAGTGAGGTCAAGATCGATGAACCAATACGGTCACGTGATGATATGAAGTGGATCATATCATTTGGTGATTGGTTGGTGCATGTATTGCATCAACATTGGAGGAGATGGAATGGAATGCGCAAGGCAAAGGTATAACCTAGGGCATTTCCATTTCACCGGTCATAGGTGTGTAGAGAAGTTTATGACCGGGTTTAGGATAGATGGCCGTACTATTAAGAGGGGCAAACTTGTTTGCATATCGGTCATCTAGTGCCACTTGAGTGATTTAACTTTGCATCGTTGTTAGAATCGAGTAGCGTGGCAAGTTGAGTGGCTAACTCCTTTAAAGAAAATGATTGTGAAAATGCTAATACACATGCACATGGTGGTGTACACTTGGTGGTGTGAGCACATTTGTAAAGGAGGTGAAGTTTGAGCGGTAGAGATGGGTTTAGGGTCATTCGGTGCTTTTTTGGAAGTAAAACGCCTATTTTTCACTATGCCAAAGGTGGAGAATCTCTCTGAGTCATCGTGGATAGAAATGGAGGCGAATGGAGGTCACTGGTTGTGACCGGACGTGGTGTAGCACCCGGTTTTAAGAACAAAACTAGATATGCACCATATGTGAGCCCAGAAAGTCAAATCTCATATATAGCTACAAATAAGGGTAATATCAAAATACAATGCTTAATATATAACGTACTTAGCACAAAGAAGATAACCTTAAGCACAAACAGCGGAAAGTGAACTCCGATCTTCGGGGAAAACTCCACTCCACAGGGACACAACTGACTGGTTGATCGCAAGCCTAACTCTTCCAAACTCTAGCAATCTAGTACTCGTCCTGAGGTGTGGGGAAAATAGCAAGGGTGAGCACATGTCGTACTCAGCAAATATAACATGGGGTTCATGAGGCTCAAAAGTTGACACTGGTTTACTGCGATTAGCTTTTAGTGAGTCATCTTTTTAGCATTTGAGTAGCAACAAGGTACCATAAGCCCAAATAACCTCATGATCATATAAACGTGAATAACGTATAGTAAGAAACAATAATCATTAGTGAGCATCAATATCATCAGTATTATCATTATCATCAGTGTTTATCATTTATTCTATAAGGGTCCAAGGCCACTCGTGACCGTGAGCATGACTGTTATAACAGTTTTACACTCTGTAGAGGTGGTACACTTTCACTGTGAGTCGTGATTTACCCTTTTGCCTGAGGTAGCTAATCTCTTGACCCACTTCCAAGAAAGGTCGGCAGGGTTCACTATGAAGTCTTTCAAAGGTTCATCTAACAAGTTAGGGCAGCTAGATTCACTCGGCAAACAGATATAGAGCCCCCCTTTCATATGGCACAATGACGCGCAGCCTATACACATAAGGACAGAGGCCGCACTATACCCGATTCGTCAAGTCATTCTTACGCCATGAAGGTTACCGCTAACAAGCTAGAAAAGGTCCTTCTATATGACTAAAGTCAGAGCCATATAGCCCTCACAGTTGTACTGTAAGTCCCGGATGTTCGCTTATAGATGAGTCCTTATGGAGAGAAACTAGAGCACCATAAGATAGTCCAATGCTCTAGCCCCCTTTAAGTATGTTACTAAAAAGTCATCTTTTAATGTTTATTGCATATTCCATTAGTCAAGTTACAAGATCATGGTTATTTAAAAAGAGCACTAGCAAAGCTACTCAATGCAATTTCATGGGTGCTAAGGTAATGGATCAAAACTAAGTCATCCTTAACAAGGAAATACATGCATAATGAATTTAGTTATTTATTATAAATAGGATAACAAGGACAATCCCATGTTATACTTGGCTTAAACTCAGATCCTTCTTCTGTAGATTTGGAACCACCAAAGAACTGCTTCTTGATCACCACGTAAATCTCACCGACCAGACAAGATCATAAAGCACCACACAAGTGTACACCACCATGTGCATGTGTATTAGCATTTTCACAATCATTTTCTTTAAAGGAGTTAGCCACTCAACTTGCCACGCTACTCGATTCTAACAACGATGCAAAGTTAAATCACTCAAGTGGCACTAGATGACCGATATGCAAACAAGTTTGCCCCTCTTAATAGTACGGCCATCTATCCTAAACCCGGTCATAAACTTCTCTACACACCTATGACCGGTGAAATGGAAATGCCCTAGGTTATACCTTTGCCTTGCGCATTCCATTCCATCTCCTCCAATGTTGATGCAATACATGCACCAACCAATCACCAAATGATATGATCCACTTCATATCATCACGTGACCGTATTGGTTCATCGATCTTGACCTCACTTGCTCTTCACCGTTGCGTCGGTCTATCGGCGCCAAGTCTTGCTCAAGCTTCACTGTCACACGTGGTCCCTCGCTTCAAAGCCTTTGACTTGCCCTTCACATTTGCAACCGGTCCATCGAGCCAAGCCTCATCTTGATCTTCTCCACCTTGGTCACATGACTCAATGTTATGTCTCACATGCAATAAGCTCCTCCATCATCACATGTGCAAGCTTTGCAACATCTCCAAGTCATTTCCACCTCCATGGCATATGTTGCTCATACACATGTACCTGTGGACTAATCACCTGTGTATCTCACATAAAACACAATTAGTCCACCTAAGTTGTCACTCAATTACCAAAACCAAACAGGGACCTTTCAGTTGGCCACTGCAACATTGCCTGAATTTTGGAGTTGTCAGTTGCTACTCCTTTATCAGAGATGATGTGCCCTAAGTACTCAAGGCTCTATCGAGCAAAAGAGCATTTGGATGCCTTTAGGTATAGCTTGTTGACCCTCAGAACTTCAAGGACTTACTGCAAGTGTATAAGATGGTTTTCTAGAGAGTTGTAAATCAGAATGTCATCCAAGAATACCATGACAAATTTCCTGAGAAAAGGGTGAAGCACTTGATTCATGATGCACTAGAATGTTGCTGGGGCATTAGTCAGACCAAATGGCATCACTTTGAACTGGTAATGACCATGATGTGTTTTAAATGTTGTCTTGTACTCATCTTCAAGCAGCATTCTCACTTGATACCCAAATCTCATGTCCAATTTAGTGAAGAATTTGGCTCCATGCAGTTCATCCAGGATCTCATCAATGATAGGTATTGAAAACCTATTCTTAATTGTCATTGTGTTTAACTTTCTGTAATCCCACACAAAATCTCTAGCTTCCATCCTTCTTTTTGACTAAGAGAATAGGGGATGCAAAAGGGCTATGACTGTGGCATATTAACCCATTATCCAATAACTCCTTTACTTGTCTTTTTATTTTTGTCTTATGTTGTGGAGAGTAATGATAAGGTTTGGAGTTAATTGGCATTGCATCAGGAGTGAGTGGTATAGCATGGTCATAACTTCTTGCTAGTGGGCTGTTTGGGATCCCAAAAACATCTGCATACTGAGTTAACAAAAGCTATAAGCTGTCTAGAACAGTGCTACTATGTTGACTTGATGTTGATTGGCATGAGCTGCTGCCAACACCACAAAAGCCCAAATGTCATTGCCTTTTGAGCTCTTGTAAACTTGTTTTGCTGACATTGGTTTGATCTTTGGACTTGGTGATGGAATGCCCTTGATTAAAATGCTAGTGCCCTGATGCTGGAATTAGAGGGTTTTGGCTTACCAATCACTAGTCATTGGATTGTACTGTTTCAGCCAGTCATAGTCCAAAATGGCGTCATATGGTAACATATCAAGCACAATCATGTCCTTTGAAAAGGAATGTCCCTAGATATACCAAGTTAGATTTTTGACTTGTCTGCATGTTGTCCATCCATTGACCATTGGCCATCTTCACCTTTTGCACTGGAATAGAAGAAGTGGTCAATTTGGTCAAGTTGGCAAACTGAGAGCTCACAAAACTGTGGGAACTTCCTGTGCCCACCAGTATCAGCATAGTCTTGTTCTTGACAGTTGCTTTCAGCTTGATGGAATCAGTAGCTTCGGCACCTGAAATAGCATTCAAAGAGAGCTGACAAAAATCTTTAGTGATTAGGTCTTCTATTGCCATCTCATTTAATGCTTCTTCACTGATCTCTCTGTCCAAGTCGTTCAGGGCTAAGGCATGTAACTGTGGCTTGTTTTTCTTGGTGCAGACCTTGAGGTGGCCTGGCTCAAATTTGTCTCCACAATGAAAACACAAATTGTTTGCCTTTCTATAATCTCTTAGTTGTCTATCCCTCCATAAAGTGCATATGTTGGTGGTTGCTTGACCTCAGGTCTCTGTTGTTGGGGTTTGTTCGCTAGATTATGGCGCTAAAATTTCTGTTTACTTCTATCCAGCACTTTCTATTGTATCTTGGCAATGAGGGTAGCCCCTGTCAACAGTTAGTGGAACCTATGGTTCTATAGTGGCCTTGATATCATCCTTCAAACCAGCAACATATTGTGTAGCAGAGTACAACTCATCATGCTTGGCACTGTGCATTGTGATCTTGTACTGTAGTGCATGGAATTGGGTTGTATAATCCTCCACTGTTCCAGTTTGCCTCAAAGCAATCAGATCTGCTAGAGCAGTTCTATAGTCATCATTTCCAATTTTGAACTGAATGTCCTGGCAAAAAGTTTGCCAATTGACAATAGGAGTATTCAGCTTGTATGCTTCCCACCACATTGTCTTGTAAATACATTGTTGCAGTGGTAACCCATAAACTCTCAGGGATGCAGTACATGGTGAAGTAGTTATTGAATTTGTTGATCCATACTTGGGGTGGTCACAAGAAAATGTTGGAAATGGCATCTTTGGTAAAGTGTGGTGTGGTAGCTGATCTTTCTTCTGATTGTTATCTTCTTTGGTTTCTTTTCTAG
>JAHUYU010000103.1:0-17626 GCA_030439765.1 Tripidium arundinaceum | reverse complement strand
ATGAGTGGAAAAATTATTGAGTAAAGCTGATGGTTTTTGGTAGTGCTTAAATGTCATGGAATAAACCTGTAAATACATAGAGAAACTATGAGTAAGCAATAGATCCACCCAAAATGAAGCTCATTTGAGGGAAAATAATATTGCAGGAGTATAATGGCTGTTATTAACAAAATAATATTGCAGGAGTATAATGGCTGTTATTAACAAAGAAGCTATGAGTAAACAATAGACTACAGCAAGGAGCCAAGTCTGCTACACAAACATGGAGACCTTGATGAAGCCAACGTCCTTGGCATTGGTGCGGAAGCACTGGCTACATCACATAAAGCCCACACTTGCAGATAAGACCATGACAGACCCGATTGCTCAAAAAAAAAACCATGAGAGACCTGGTTTGGAAAACAGAAGGCATATTTAGAGAAGCAAGGCTGTGATGATGAAGTTGCTGGTTTTAAAAATATTTGGGCATGAAGTATCAACCATGAGCAACACCGCTTAAAAGGACGAGGAAGTTGTGACAATCCACATGCTGTTTAGCACAACAGAAATAGGAGGAAGATGTATGTATTAATTGATAATCCACACCTCAGTTACTGGAACTAAAAGAGAGCATCTCCCATGAACCTGCGTCAAATTAGAGAATAGTGAAGACAAAATCTAGAGCTATTTTCGCAGAACAAATAGTAGTGCAAATCAATATAGGAAGCCATTAGATAACCATGCATCACAACGAAAGATGAAATGATATTTTGAGAAACATTTTTTTTACTTTATAAGGTGGGTAAGGAAACTCTGAGCATATTCAAGTAGTTCGATTTCGTAACAATGATACCAACAGTGTAAATTGGCCGGCGCTAATTCAGGAATAACAGAAATATTTCTTAACCTGGCTCGTACGGATATCGGTTCTTTTTTGAACTAAGTGCATCATGGCACTCAAATTCATGTCGAGGCTAACCCAAACAGGATGGGCAATAAATAAAAACGATAGATTCAAGCAGGGCGACAGTACCCTGCAAATCATAGTAACCATGTTTTTTTTTTGTAGCAACTTCTTCAAATAATATCAACAACCATCATTACTTTAAGACAAACTCCACGCTGCATAAGGAATTGCGCAGCTGGTTTGAACGTAATAAGGGGGCACACTGTAGGCGAACTAACAGTGGAGACTATGAACACAGAGGAACCACTACTATGTTGACTAACCTTGATAATAAGATTGAAACAAGAAGACAATAATAAGTTTCTGAATTATTGTGTGAAAAGAGAAGAGGAGGGTGTGGGAACTTACGTTGGCTCCAGAGCCAAGGAACTCCCAAGTACTGTGCAAACCCTAGGCAGGGCGGGCACGGACGAGCAGCCGGGGACCAGGACGCGCCACAGGAGGAGGCGGCGGCCACCAGCGGTGCCCGCTGCCGCCGCACCGTGGCTGGGGACGGCGACCGCCAGGGGCAAGGCAGGGCCTGCATCCGTACGGCGCCAAACCCTAGGCACGCAGGGCACGAACAAGCAGCCGGGACCAGGAGGAGGCATGGGGAGGAGGCGGCGGCCAGCGGGCGGCGGCCGCTACAGCCGCGCCGTGGCCGGAGACGGCGACCGCCAGGGCGGACGCAGGGCTGCGTCCGTACTGCGCCCGCGCGGTCGCCCGCCGTCGCATCGGCCGCGTCAGGAGGGAGAGAGGGAGAAAAGAAGAGAGAGGAAGCGGAGAGGGGAGACGGAGGTGGAAGCGCCGGCGCCGGCGCCGGCGGTGGCCTCCCGCGACGGCGCGGCCTGGGGTGAGGGTTGAGGCGGAGGTGGAGGCGTCGCAACCCGCGGGCTCTGGAGAGACACAGAGAGCGAGTTTTTTTTTTTCTGAGGCGGGGAGCTGGCTGCTTATATTTGGAGCTGGCCTTGCTGAGGTGGACCAATGGAACAAGGCAAAGATGACGCGGCTCCGAGCTGGCCCAATCATCGAATTCGGGGAGACGTGGCCGGCCGGCTGCGCGGCGGTCGACTGCCAATTCTAGGGGTTAATACGCATAAATAAAAAAATGGGACAAATATGCGTGTTGCTTTCTGCTCAAGAGATGAGCTGGCAGTTTTGTTTAATTATACAGTGACAGTACCGCTAGCATAATCGAGCTATCACACTCGTCCTTAATAAATCGCACACCCTCAAAGGTACTATTCTTTTGTATGTGGACCCACGAGGGAAACGTCGATCACCTCTTTGTTGACTGTTGATGCCTTATTTCTTTGTGCTGCTATTATTTTTCGACACATAACTGAAAGTGTTTGTTTATTCAACGCCCTTAGTTTACTTTGGCTCAAACTTTTTTTTTTTCTCGAATACGCAAAAGATCTACGCATCTTTGTATCTAAGTAGGAGATTGTTTTACACAACACACCATGAAGCGCGCTCACAAGGGCTGAAGGACTTTTTTAACCACGTCGCTGGTCCAGACCTCCCCCTCTGTTGGGGAGGCTCTGCTCCTCTACACCGCCGCCACCCCGCACACCGTCAGCGTGGCCCTGGTGGTGGAATGCGAGGAGGAGGGCCACCTCCTCAAAGTCCAAGGCCAGTGTACTTCATTAGCGAGGTCCTCTTGGACTCAAAGGGCCCCATCACCCGAGAGTCCAGAAGCTCCTCTGCACCGTGCTCATCACCAAGCGCAAGCTCCGGCACTACTTCGACTGCCACCCTGTGGTGGTCATGTCCTCCAGTGGCTTGGGGGACATCATCGACAACCGGGAGTCCATCGGCTGCATCACCAAGTGGGGGCTCGAGCTCATGGGCCTCGACATCACCTACGCACCGTACCGCAATTAAGTCCCAAGTCCTCGGTGACTTCGTGGCAGAATGGACTGAGGAGCAGGCCTCCACCGTCCTCATCATGGTGGAGTACTGGGACCATGTACTTTGACGGCTCCCTCACCCTTGAGGGGGTAGACGCGGGGGTCCTCATATCCCCCAGCGGCGACAAACTAAGGTACCCTTCATTTCTGGGCCACTAACAACGTTGCAGGAGTATGAGGCACTCCTCCACTGCATCCGGGTGACCGTCGAGATCGGCGCTCAGTGCCTCTTCGTACGAGGAGACTATGTCGGCGCCTCTTCGGTGTCAAAGCTGCGGGGTCGAGCCATCAAAGACCTCGCTCCAACGCTAACGAGTCTTGTCAGCCGTGGGAAACAACAGTGGCCACGGCACTACACAACCGGTCCTAGATAGCCCAGCTCAGAGGAGGGTTCACGGTCCCAGCGATCCATAAATACCTCTGCACCTGGGACGAGCTGCGGGAAGTCCAGTTGACCGATGAGGAAGACCGGATGATATGGAGATGGACAGCAGACGGGAATATACTCCCTCGCGCACTGCCTACAGGGCCCTCTACTCGGCATCGCACCCAATACCAGGCTGTGACAAGTCGTGGAGAACTTGGGCGCCACTGTGAGTCAAGATCTTGCTCTGGCTTGCACTACGAAGATGCCACTGGACTGCTGACAGGAGGCGATGGCATGGCCTCGACGCCCCAGATCACTGCCACCTGTGCGATCAAGAGCCGAAAACCATCGACCACATCATCACGTCGTGCTCCTTCTTCAGGCAGGTTTGGTGGAATATCTTGGCCGTGTTTGGAGCTAATGCAGCCCAAATCGGCAGACCATCTATCCTGGATTGGTGGGACGCTTGGAAGCAGCGCTGGAACGATGACAAAAGGAAGGGAGCGAACTCTCTGTTCGCGCTCGTGGCATGGGAATTGTGGAAAGAGCGAAACGCGAGACACTTCCGCGACACCGCCTCCACTATCCCCCAGGTGCTATCAACCATCAAACATGTTGCCGACCAATGGATTGATGCAGGGGCGTGCCACCGAGGGTTGTCTGGTACGCGAGTAGCCGGCTTTGAATCGGAGGCTATGCTTAAATATAAAATTATTTGTCTTCCTTAGCGCGCTTCATGGTGTGTTGTGTAAAACAATCTCCTACTTAGATACAAAGATGCGTAGATCTTTTGCGTATTCGAGAAAAAAAAAGTTTGAGCCAAAGTAAACTAAGGGCGTTGAATAAACAAACACTTTCAGTTATGTGTCGAAAAATAATAGCAGCACAAAGAAATAAGGCATCAACAGTCAACAAAGAGGTGATCGACGTTTCCCTCGTGGGTCCACATACAAAAGAATAGTACCTTTGAGGGTGTGCGATTTATTAAGGACGAGTGTGATAGCTCGATTATGCTAGCGGTACTGTCACTGTATAATTAAACAAAACTGCCAGCTCATCTCTTGAGCAGAAAGCAACACGCATATTTGTCCCATTTTTTTATTTATGCGTATTAACCCCTAGAATTGGCAGTCGACCGCCGCGCAGCCGGCCGGCCACGTCTCCCCGAATTCGATGATTGGGCCAGCTCGGAGCCGCGTCATCTTTGCCTTGTTCCATTGGTCCACCTCAGCAAGGCCAGCTCCAAATATAAGCAGCCAGCTCCCCGCCTCAGAAAAAAAAAAACTCGCTCTCTGTGTCTCTCCAGAGCCCGCGGGTTGCGACGCCTCCCACCTCCGCCTCACCCTCACCCCAGGCCGCGCCGTCGCGGGAGGCCACCGCCGGCGCCGGCGCCGGCGCTTCCACCTCCGTCTCCCCTCTCCGCTTCCTCTCTCTTCTTTTCTCCCTCTCTCCCTCCTGACGCGGCCGATGCGACGGCGGCGACCGCGCGGGCGCAGTACGGACGCAGCCCCTGCGTCCGCCCTGGCGGTCGCCGTCTCCGGCCACGGCGCGGCTGTAGCGGCCGCCGCCGCTGGCCGCCGCCTCCTCCCCATGCCTCCTCCTGGTCCCGGCTGCTTGTTCGTGCCCTGCGTGCCTAGGGTTTTGGCGCCGTACGGATGCAGGGCCCTGCCTTGCCCCTGGCGGGTCGCCGTCCCCAGCCACGGTGCGGCGGCAGCGGGCACCGCTGGTGGCCGCCGCCTCCTCCTGTGGCGCGTCCTGGTCCCGGCTGCTCGTCCGTGCCCGCCCTGCCTAGGGTTTGCACAGTACTTGGGAGTTCCTTGGCTCTGGAGCCAACGTAAGTTCCCACACCCTCCTCTTCTCTTTTCACACAATAATTCAGAAACTTATTATTGTCTTCTTGTTTCAATCTTATTATCAAGGTTAGTCAACATAGTAGTGGTTCCTCTGTGTTCATAGTCTCCACTGTTAGTTCGCCTACAGTGTGCCCCTTATTACGTTCAAACCAGCTGCGCAATTCTTATGCAGCGTGGAGTTTGTCTTAAAGTAATGATGGTTGTTGATATTATTTGAAGAAGTTGCTACAAAAAAAAAACATGGTTACTATGATTTGCAGGGTACTGTCGCCCTGCTTGAATCTATCGTTTTTATTTATTGCCCATCCTGTTTGGTTAGCCTCGACATGAATTTGAGTGCCATGATGCACTTAGTTCAAAAAGAACCGATATCCGTACGAGCCAGGTTAAGAAATATTTCTGTTATTCCTGAATTAGCGCCGGCCAATTTACACTGTTGGTATCATTGTTACGAAATCGAACTACTTGAATATGCTCAGAGTTTCCTTACCCACCTTATAAAGTAAAAAAAAATGTTTCTCAAAATATCATTTCATCTTTCGTTGTGATGCATGGGTTATCTAATGGCTTCCTATATTGATTTGCACTACTATTTGTTCTGCGAAAATAGCTCTAGATTTTGTCTTCACTATTCTCTAATTTGACGCAGGTTCATGGGAGATGCTCTTTTAGTTCCAGTAACTGAGGTGTGGATTATCAATTAATACATACATCTTCCTCCTATTTCTGTTGTGCTAAACAGCATGTGGATTGTCACAACTTCCTCGTCCTTTTAAGCGGTTGTTGCTCATGGTTGATACTTCATGCCCAAATATTTTTAAAACCAGCAACTTCATCATCACAGCCTTGCTTCTCTAAATATGCTTCTGTTTTCCAAACCAGGTCTCTCATGGTTTTTTTTTTTGAGCAATCGGGTCTGTCATGGTCTTATCTGCAAGTGTGGGCTTTATGTGATGTAGCCAGTGCTTCCGCACCAATGCCAAGGACGTTGGCTTCATCAAGGTCTCCATGTTTGTGTAGCAGACTTGGCTCCTTGCTGTATCTATTGTTTACTCATAGCTTCTTTGTTAATAACAGCCATTATACTCCTGCAATATTATTTTGTTAATAACAGCCATTATACTCCTGCAATATTATTTTCCCTCAAATGAGCTTCATTTTGGGTGGATCTATTGCTTACTCATAGTTTCTCTATGTATTTACAGGTTTATTCCATGACATTTAAGCACTACCAAAACCATCAGCTTTACTCAATAATTTTTCCACTCATCATGTCTCTGATTCATCCCGGTAAGATTTCTGAAATTTGAGTGAGTCAACCTCTCTTTCTATTTTCTGGCTAATGTGACATTTTAATACTAGGGAGTACTGTTATGTGAAACTTCAGCAGGACAGGACCTGACCGTATTGCTCCTTAAATTTTGCATCTTATCACATTTGGTCTTTAAATTAATTTTGGGTACATATATGTATTTGCAGATAAGATGGTTATTTTAGTTATAGACTTCATGAATACCACATATATAGATATATGGTCCTAGGCATCAGAAACATGCAGCCATGGATTTTGATGGTTCCTCTTATTTTTCCTGGGAGATTTATTATTTCATAGTTTTGTCATATAGTCCGTTTGGTAGCTTTCATCGTATCTTATAATATGCCGCTCTTTTGACGTGAGTAGTAACACATGTTGGTGACAAAAAAAAACTGAAATGTAAACACGATCTACTGAATGCATAGCATGGTGGTTGGCCTCTGCATTTAATAATATGTCGCTCTTTGACATAGGTAGTTGTCCTAAACGCTGATCCTTCCTACAGAATAGCAATATTATAGGAAGAGTGCTCATATATTTTGTAGCACATTCTCTAGATTAGGAAGCCCGAATATCCTGCTGCAGTTAATTATCTCTTAGTTCTAAAAGCCTATGTTGATAATTGACATGATGAGTTAATAAATTACCTAATTAAACAACTATCTTTGCTCTAAATATCGTAATGATACTCATTTCAGTTCTATTACTGAATCCCTCTGGTCTCTGTTTCAAATATATTAATTTTGTCTCCATCTTTTGCAGCAATGCTGTGCTAGAATTGGCGTCGTGGTGCAGCCTATTTCAGTTCTATCTTAGTTCTATTAACTGAAGGTGTGGATCTACAGGCTGTAAGGAAAATTTTACAAATTCCTATGATTACAGAAACATGAGTTTTTAAAGATTCTGCACTGTGGTTCAGTAACCCTTTTGTTTTCAGAGGGGAAAAAAGGTTGTTTAGTTTACCTACAGACCATTAGGGTTAGAGGTGATAGGAAATGTAAGTTTTAGTTCATATGGATATCCATGCTGAGGGTTACACAACTGTGCATTGACCCTTGCTGCTGTGAACTGCTCTTCTGTTGCTCCCGCATTACCCCGTGGTTTACACAAATGGAGGGCTAGCCAAAAGGTAGCAAAGGGTAGGCCTTCATCAGATATATTACTTTTGGTTCATCAAATAGCAGTTACATTCCTTTTGGTTCATCAGATATCAGTTGATTCCTTTTGCTGTTTAAAGGCTTACCCAGACTTCTTGGTTTCCACGTCAGTCACCTGCTCCACATGGAACCGCCTCAAACTGTCTTTACTGAATCAGCTGCTTTACATACTTTTGCCTTGTACTAAACGTGGTGTTTGCTTTGCTCAGATTTACTAATGCTTTGATGCTTATTATGTTCTCATGATGCCCCTTAACCAATTATTATTGTTGCACATTGACCATGCTCTGTTTGCTTCACGTATGTCTGCTGTCAAATTGGGTATGTACTGCTTTCCTATGATCCCATACTTCTCATTGGGCATCTGAGAATGAATCCGTTTTTGGACAACAAGATGAATTCGTTTTCTTAACAACATGAGTTCGTAATATGATAGAGATGATTGCTACATTGGTTCGGCCCTACCCCCATCAATGGAAAGGGGTGACAGTTGATGACATATGCATGTGAATGTCCGGATTCTGAGTCTTACCTCGCTGTACACCTAAATCTTATATCTTTCGCTGTATATATCCCCTTTTTTAAATCCTCAAACTTATTGGCTTTCATGTAAGTGTATCTCTTTCTTATTCTTTCGAACTGAAGATATCAAAAGTTTAACTGCCATTTATTTAGACAAAGTCATTTTAAGTTGTTTGAGTTATACAGCTATAGTCAATACAGACTACATCCTGGTGTATTGTTTCAGGAGGATTTTTATTCATTTTGGTTTTTTTTCTTGCAGAAATAAAAAAAAAAAGTAAGCGTGAGGTCCGCTTCTATCCTAGAGATGTCTTACTAAAGAAAGTTGATATACAGAACGATAGATTGAAGCAACTCAATTATTGATATCCAGGGTTTGTTCTCAAATAACTGATATCATGTTTATTGAAATATTTGACTTCTTGTTTTTTATATAGAATTATATTATCATCCTCACCTTAAAAATGATTAGGATCTTGTGCTTAAGTGAGATGGGTTAATTATCACTATAGACCATCGGCGTAGGTGGTCATGTATCTACCTTTGGTTTTAGCTTTGTTAAAAGCAATAAAGCACACTAATATAGTGCACCTACGATTTCCTACTGTTCCAAAAAAAAACTACACCAAATTAAATATGTTGGGTGCAGACCAGTTGGAAATAAGGAGGTAAAAAAACCTCGGATGCTACCTCTTACCTCCATTAAAGATCCACATATTGTCTACCTTTTGTAGATCCTCATATATACTGCATCTTTGTTTTATGCTGTTGGTTACAGCTCTAAAATATCCTTCTAGGTATTCTTGTGCTACCTTTTTTTTTGGGTGAGTTCACAAGGAATTTAGCTATTTATCAGGAAACATGTGATTTCCTAACATTCGGTAATTTGTTTAAACCGGTCAACCTCTGTCTGCCTTATTCATCCAAAAAGAAGGAAATTGGTATGCCTTCCATCAGGATTTTTGAAGATAGAGATCAATACATCACCTCTTTTCTTTTCATCCAGAAGGATGGAAATTAGTATGTCTTCCATCAGTCTTATCACCTCTTTTGTTTCATCAAGGAGGATGGAAATTGGTATGTCTTCCATCAGTCTTTTTACATTAGTTACCTGGTGTATTGGCTACTGCATTCTTCAAATTAGATGTATGCTATGTACGGTTATGTAGGCAACGTTCAGTCTGCTCCTGGGTTTCAGTTTTATAGCATAGAGAAGCTATGGATTCTGAACGAACCAGGCCTCATTTGCTTTCTCCTGTTTTATGTGCCTGTGTGGGGTCAGATGGGGGGATTAGGCAGCACCAAAAAACATGGCGATACCATGTAGCTCATAATGTTTTTTCCCTTCATGGACAAGGTTCTAGGCTTGCTCTGCTTCTTAACTTTTGCCTTACATGTCAGACACAGCTTCTTATGGAGTTGAGTCACCTGCAGTACCCTCACATCTAGATCAGAATCAACTTTTTCTACTGGCCTCAACTGTATACTAATCCAAGTCAGCCTGCAGCAACCCCACCAGGTGGACTGCCCGCATGTGTTTTTTCAGGTTAGAACACTTCTATTTTTCTTTAACCTTGAAAATAGGCCACAAAGTAATTCAGAATATTTGCATCTTAATGCGTCAGTTTATTACACCTGCTGTTATATTTACCAAAGCAAAATATGATGAAATGAGTGTTTGATTGTAGATGCAAACAACACATATCAATATGTAGTCCCACATTTTTTGAATCCACTCAGGTAAAAAATGGATGGCCTGATAAAAAAGAACAGTCGAAGGAATCATACCTGCAACAAAAGCTGCAGCAGTCTATTGGTGATCGAATGCCTGGTCCTACCCTTATGTGGCAGAGGTATTCCCAAAATATTTATCATCAACGAATTCTAGACTGCTTGCTTCTTTTATATGCAACTGTTTCATACATTCTCTCAGAATGGATTTTATTAGACACTATTTAAGTCTCAGCCTTTCTTTCTATATGCTCTCAGTGTCTTATATGCAACTGTTTCATATATTCTCTCAAAATCCGTTGTTCTTAACGTCGTTGGCATTAGTTCCAAGCAATGTCCTCAACCTTGCTAATTTTTGCTGGGTTAGCCTTTGATTCAGAAATAACGTGCACGCTATTTGATTATGAGGAGGTGAAGAGTTGCAACCAGCACGTATGATCTTCCATTCGGTATTATGATATAATGATAATGTTCCTTCCTTCAAACCAAAGATGACAAAATTATTGTACAGTGACTGCGCTCTGTAATGACACACAGAAAATATCCTATTCGTGCTCGAAATCATAGATGATTGCCTTGTGTCTTAACCAACCACCTACCTGTATTGCATCTTATATATAGAGTACCTGAGGACATACAGCCATCCTGTTGGCATCTAGATTCTTATATATATATATTTTTGTATACTTCCCATTGGAGATACCTATGCTGATGACCTGATCTTTGTTTCACTCTTTTCAAACTGATCTTTGTTTGTCAAGATAGGATATGAGGTCATGGTCTCATGGATCACAAATATTGAAACATATTCGGCTATATAGGCAAACAAACTTTTGATCAATTCATTTCCCCTTTCTCACAGTTCCTTTTGTGAAGTCTAAAACGCTGGATCCCCAATCTTACCAACTAATCTATTTCATATCGTCCATCCAGACATTCCACTTAGACATTGTGCCACTTTAATGTTTCTGCTTATTGTTCTGCAAACATTGGGCGCTGTAAATTTCAGCCAGGCGCGCAGGGCGCGCCCTTTCTACTAGTCCAATAAATGCAAGAAGGCAATACATATTTTGGAATATAAAAAGAAGCCATCAGATCGAAGGGCACAAAGTCGCAAACCGTATACACTTCTATACAGTATCTCTGTTTTTTGTTTTTTTTTTTGTTTTTGTTTTTGTTTTGCACTGTCCTTAATTAATATACAGTCACAGTTGTACCGAGGACCATAAAATGGCTTGCAACGAAGAATCAGATTTTCATTCGGGGTACAATTACAAAGGTGGAGCAGGATTGGGTGTGGATGATTCGGCCACGGAACAAGGAGATAAAAAGTAGTGCAACGCATCTCGCAGCCCCGGCACCGCTTCCGGTGGGCCCCACGTGCCAGTTCCTATAGCTTGAAGCCTTCAACAACCCCCGAGGTGGTCCCAGGTCCGTGGCCACACGGACACGGTCACGAGGTGAGCCTGCGGCTTTCTTGACGATACAAACAAAGCAAGTCAAAAGAAAACACTCTCTCTCTCCTTCCTCCATTTCTTGTGCCAAAAAAAAAACACACACTTATATTTCATTGACTAGGTAAATACCCGTGTGTTACAACGGGAACATATAACGCCAATATAACATATGTATGAGCGTGAGTTGTATTGTTATCTAAAATAGATATCACAATCATAATGTTCCAATCAATATTACATAAGTCTTCACGAAAGATGATAGTTAAAATATAACTTTAAATTTGAATGTAAAACTGAAACATCAACTTCAATTATCGCATCACTTCATGGCTACGATACGCGATAAATAAGCTCGCACTTCTTTAAGAATCAAGTATTACGGAAAGATAATCATAACAAGTTTGTGTTTCACAATACATGTTTTATAATCTATTCTGCAATTAAGAATCTAATCTATCAATAGTTCAACTAAGAGAATGTGCTTTGCACGAACACCAAGCTGTAGTTGGTCACCAATCAATGATGATCTAGAAGATTTTCTAGTCCAAGATGTGGTGTCTGACTTCTTGCAGCTGAAGCATGCAGATGGCTGAAGCTGTAGTTAGAATTACCCTGCATATAAGTTGTTTGTTAATTTTTAAAGTTAAAGTACCATTGATATTATCTTGAAAAAATATGTATCGACGTGTAATGCATTACCTCTTTTATGGAGTTAGAACCTCTTTATATATGATATTCTTTGTGAATATATTATTTGTTGCTTTCTTCTTCCCCTTCTCTTTCGTTTCCCTTTGTTCACGTCCTTCTCAGCTGCCGGCATAGCTAGGATCCTAATGTTCGATCTTGTCGTTGCTCTTGATAGCGCCACATACAATTGGTCATGCGAGAACACTGGTTCCGGTAAGTATATCCGACGCTAAGGATAGTCTGCCTCTGCGACTTGTTAACGGTCATCGCGAAACAGAGCCGGATAGGGAAATGCTTTCGCTTAAATTGGAAAGAGAACATCTCATCTTCCGACGCGCATAAGGGTATACGAGGCAGAAAAACCCACTTTCCAGCGTGTTGTCCCAACACAATTTCCCAACACTGAAATGCACATCCATTAATTAAAATGAGAAAATAGAATGTTCTATGCAGAGGACTAACTTGTTTCTGTTACAGTAGCCATATCCACTACTAATTCAGAAACGCAAAGACACATAAAGTACCAAACTACAGAGTATTGGGCTGCAATGCAGAGTTGCAGACAGGACATGCACAACACCAATCAGCTCAAAATTAAAATATATTCTAGGTGCTATTAATCAGTATTCAATACCTTAACTTACAAAGAAGTTGCCTCTTGCAAGACAAAGCACAAATTTTTGAAAGCTGCAAACAAATTTTATAAACAAAATGGATCCTCAGCTAGGTACTAATGCGATTAAGCATCAGCCAAAGCCACCAAACACTATCATGATCTAACTTGAACTCTGTTACTGAACACCATACTTGCATAGTTTGAATATGAAGTTATCATGCAAATATACTTGCGACATAACACCTAAGAAAGGCAAAACAAAGCAGGACGCATACTCCAATCTAGAAAGGCCTATCCCCTCGCATGAATATCCTCTAGTCTAGTCCTCCACAGCACACGCATCAAATCATAAACAGCACATGACAATGCTGCTATTGACTGACCCTCTGGCGAGCTTAACGGCTCCAAATTAAAATCTCAGAGCAAACAGAAGCACAACAGCAACAGTCTTAGACATTGATACACTACTTCGTCAGTAGATATATTAACTAAACAAACTGTATTTATGACAATAGATTGTAGTCTTATCTCGTATATTTTTCTTTTTGTTTTTAGGAGAACTATTTCAATTAGTGTTGCATGAGTCCTTGTTCTACAGTAAGCAACGCCATATAAAGTAATGTTCCATCCTAATTAGTATGCTTATAGTATTAGTCGTAATTGCTGGTGACATGTATTTTGACCTTTCAAAAAATTCAGTAAAACTCTGGGTAGAAAAATGTCAAACTTGATTATAATTGCCTTGCATTTATGCCATTATGTTACAGAGCGAGGACAATCGATCGCCGCGATTTGCCGCAAACGACGCCGGTGAAGCCCGCTGTGCGGACCTCGGCACGATAAGCTCGCCTTCCTTACCAACGTGTTTGACCTTGTTAGCTTTCCGATTAATTATGGTTAGAAGATTACTGTGCGACCATGCTCTGCATATGCTGCAATGAAGAGGGAGGAGCAGCTTGTTGCCGTATTCTCGGATCCTTTTTTTTTGCAATTTTTGGAATCTGCAGAACCCGATCTATGTTAAAAAAAATCACCCATTAGCTGCTCAACCATATTACTATGCGTCATCAAGTGAATGATTTTTTGAAATCTATAGAACGATACTGATGAGCATATATCCTGACAATCATTCTAAATGCTTTCAAACTCAAAGTGTATGGAAGCATAGGCTTTGCTTTATTAAATTTTGTGTACGGAAGCAAGCAAAGTATGTTGGTCAGTATGGAGTTATTTATTATGATTCGTTAGCGGCTTATTATCTCTGTTCACTTCCTTACTCTGTTTTGCTATTTGTTAGTTCTACTGAACTTTGCACAACTAGGGTTCCTGCAGCAGCAATACTGAATTTATCTATTTCTTTGGCATAGCAGAGTAAGGGATATGGTGCATGTGTGATGAAAACTGTAGGACATCCAGCTTGCTATAACCTTCCTAATTATGCATTTCTTTTGCAGGTTCAAACTGCTTTTCAACCGCAACTTCGAGAATCGGCGGCTGCAGCGGTGAGGGCACGGCACGTACAGCAACTTCGAGAATCGGCGGCCGCAGCGGTGAGGGCGCGGCACGTACAGAGGGAGGACAATCGATCGCTGCGATTTGCCGCGAACAACGCCGGTGAAGCCCGCTGCGCGGACCTCGGCACGGTAAGCTCGCCTTCCTTACCAACGTGTTTGACCTTGTTAGCTTTATCTGAAATGTTCCATCTAACACATGAGTATTTGAATTGAGCTGAGATGAGAGGAAAGGAATTAGTTTGAAGGAATTAAAGCATTGCCATTTATTCATGTTTCCAGTTTGCAAATAATATAGAGGACCACTTATATGTCCAATGCACGCTGCACTGCATATATATTTTCTGTGTACTATTGAACTTGAAGAATGCAATCGAGTTCTACATAGTTTCACTGCTGAACTTGAAGAATGCAATCGAGTTCTACATAGTTTCACTACTGAACTTGAAGAATGCAATCGAGTTGTACGTAGTTTCACTTCGCCTCTCTAATGTTATTAAGTAGTCCTATATATGAATTAAATTAAGTTTTTTTATACTTATGAATATTTCCAATTTCCTACTGTTAGTAAACATGAAGGACATTTCCTTAAAATCTTCAGCATTGCATTTTTGTCTATGTGCTAATATTTAGTGACCTTACTGCAGTGGCGGATCCAGGATTGACACCCCAGGGGGGCTAATTAAGGAAGATGTTGATTTACAATTAAGATTTAATGGTGATTTAATGCTATGCTACAGTATTGCTACAGTATTTTAGTGGAGATATCACCCTCCCAGGGGGGGCCCAGCCCCCCCTGGATCCGCCAATGCCTTACTGCGTCTCTGCAACTAAAATATACGGATGGGAACCGTCAATCCAGGTGTCGCACGCTCGCTCGCCCGGCCGGCGCTTCCCTCGCAGGCTGCCCGGCGGTTCCCCTCGTGTGCTCATAATCACCTCCTCCCGCTCGTTTGCTCGGCTGCTCGTTTCCTTCGCGCGAACCGACGCCGCAATCCTCGGCTCCACGATCCCGTGCCCCACCACTTCACACGCGGCCACGACCTTGCCCAATCGCTGCCACATCTGCGCCGAACACTGTCGGCAGCAGGAGGACGCCGCGACGCCGACCTCGGCACCCGGCCTCCTCGTCCCCGCTGCGAGGACGCCCCAGTCGCCCCATGAGCTGCGCCGACCTTCTTGGATCGAGGCTGCCGTGACTGCGTGACAAGCCGACGATACTAGGATGTTCAGCTGCGAGGACACGGAGATGCTAACTGTGACGGAGGCCGGCGACTCGTCCATGCTGACCATCGGTTACAGCTTCTTCAGGAGCAACCACGTGCAGATGGTGGGCACCTGCGGCGTCCCTGCAGCGCCGTCGGGGTCAGGGAGCGCTAACCGCTAAGGTTCGCCAAGGCCCTCAATCAACACGGTGATAGGGACCTCATCGATGATGCGGTCGAGGTCCTCCTGCACGACAAAGAGCGAGCAGGCCGGTCCTAGCACTTGTGCTGCCCATCAGATCAGCAAGAGGAAGCACGAGGTATGTACATACCTGCGCTGCCAGCCGCCATCTGTAGGATGTCGGTGGGGATTATCGGAGGTGCCAAACCTACAGCAGGCCCAGCGAGCATCTACAAGAAATTAGCACTTGCGTTTTTTCGTTCTCCGTCCCTCCCTCCTTCCCTCTGTCTCTCCTCTACACAGCTCATATTATGCAGTTCATTTGTTCACAAATTACATGATATATGATGTGCACTGTGACTAATAATTTGGGATTTTTCATTAAGATTCATGGCATTGTTAGATGTGATGATAAGACCAAGCTAGAGTACCTTTGTTACAGGTGCTGATGTCTCCTTGAGGAACTACAACGACATGTTTTCTGCTTACTCAGCTGAATTCTATCTCAAGTTTTTATTGCGTGGACCTCGATGTTTGATTGTTTAGTTAATATATCTACTGACGAAGTAGTGTATCAATGTCTAAGACTGTTGCTGTTGTGCTTCTGTTTGCTCTGAGATTTTAATTTGGAGCCGTTAAGCTCGCCAGAGGGTCAGTCAATAGCAGCATTGTCATGTGCTGTTTATGATTTGATGCGTGTGCTGTGGAGGACTAGACTAGAGGATATTCATGCGAGGGGATAGGCCTTTCTAGATTGGAGTATGCGTCCTGCTTTGTTTTGCCTTTCTTAGGTGTTATGTCGCAAGTATATTTGCATGATAACTTCATATTCAAACTATGCAAGTATGGTGTTCAGTAACAGAGTTCAAGTTAGATCATGATAGTGTTTGGTGGCTTTGGCTGATGCTTAATCGCATTAGTACCTAGCTGAGGATCCATTTTGTTTATAAAATTTGTTTGCAGCTTTCAAAAAATTGTGCTTTGTCTTGCAAGAGGCAACTTCTTTGTAAGTTAAGGTATTGAATACTGATTAATAGCACCTAGAATATATTTTAATTTTGAGCTGATTGGTGTTGTGCATGTCCTGTCTGCAACTCTGCATTGCAGCCCAATACTCTGTAGTTTGGTACTTTATGTGTCTTTGCGTTTCTGAATTAGTAGTGGATATGGCTACTGTAACAGAAACAAGTTAGTCCTCTGCATAGAACATTCTATTTTCTCATTTTAATTAATGGATGTGCATTTCAGTGTTGGGAAATTGTGTTGGGACAACACGCTGGAAAGTGGGTTTTTCTGCCTCGTATACCCTTATGCGCGTCGGAAGATGAGATGTTCTCTTCCAATTTAAGCGAAAGCATTTCCCTATCCGGCTCTGTTTCGCGATGACCGTTAACAAGTCGCAGAGGACTAACTTGTTTCTGTTACAGTAGCCATATCCACTACTAATTCAGAAACGCAAAGACACATAAAGTACCAAACTACAGAGTATTGGGCTGCAATGCAGAGTTGCAGACAGGACATGCACAACACCAATCAGCTCAAAATTAAAATATATTCTAGGTGCTATTAATCAGTATTCAATACCTTAACTTACAAAGAAGTTGCCTCTTGCAAGACAAAGCACAAATTTTTTGAAAGCTGCAAACAAATTTTATAAACAAAATGGATCCTCAGCTAGGTACTAATGCTTTGATGCTTATTATGTTCTCATGATGCCCCTTAACCAATTATTATTGTTGCACATTGACCATGCTCTGTTTGCTTCACGTATGTCTGCTGTCAAATTGGGTATGTACTGCTTTCCTATGATCCCATACTTCTCATTGGGCATCTGAGAATGAATCCGTTTTTGGACAACAAGATGAATTCGTTTTCTTAACAACATGAGTTCGTAATATGATAGAGATGATTGCTACATTGGTTCGGCCCTACCCCCATCAATGGAAAGGGTGACAGTTGATGACATATGCATGTGAATGTCCGGATTCTGAGTCTTACCTCGCTGTACACCTAAATCTTATATCTTTCGCTGTATATATCCCCTTTTTTAAATCCTCAAACTTATTGGCTTTCATGTAAGTGTATCTCTTTCTTATTCTTTCGAACTGAAGATATCAAAAGTTTAACTGCCATTTATTTAGACAAAGTCATTTTAAGTTGTTTGAGTTATACAGCTATAGTCAATA
>JAHUYU010001326.1:0-11747 GCA_030439765.1 Tripidium arundinaceum | reverse complement strand
CTGTAGGCATTGGATATGGAAATTAAAATGCAGGAATACAAATTCCCGCTAGGCATTCGCTGAGACGTTATTGTTGTGCTTCAATTAAATGGAATTGATCAGCCAAATAAAGGAGTGAGTTTTCTGAAAGTTTATTAAATATTACATGCGGTTGAGACTTAGCAAATAAAGGGAAGTCAAAGGTTTCACAAAAAAAAGGGAAGTCTCAATGATTGCTAATTGAGAAGTTCTGTTCTTATGGATGCAAGTATGGACGTATGGTACTACAGTGAATGTATGCATAGTAGCATCGTATCTTCTCTTCCCTAGTTCTTAAATGGTGAGGGCACGCAAAGGGATGGTGTTATATACTCACTCTCTCCCAAGTTAGAAGTCATTCCAATTTTCTTAGAGAGTAAAAGCATCTCAAATTTAACCATATTTATATAATAAAATAATAATATTTATGATACCAAATAAGTATTATTAGATTCTTTATTAATTATATTTTTATAGTATATCTATTTCATGTCACAAATCTTTGTAATTTTGTCTATAATTTTGATCAAACTTAAGATGTTTTGACTCTCCAAAAACTTATAATGATTTATAATTTGGAACAGAGTGAGTAATATGCTAGCATGGTACACGTGGAAGCGCCCGTCCAGTAGAATGCATATGCTCTGGAGATACTATTGATTGCTCTGTGTTTTCCCCGGCTGCCACTGGGACGTGAAACGCAAGTGCCTAATTTCGAAGTTGCCATTCGGAAGAATAACTGAATTCTTCATGGATCGATCGATCGATATGGGAGTTCCATGAAATTGAACTATATACCGATCAAATTAATGAAGCAGATTCACATTGTACGCAGCTAATTAGAAGCTCCAAATTGATACCTTGCCTTTTCTGATGTGATCATGTGATGAATCAGTCATCCGCAAATCAATTGGCCATAGTATACTGAGAAAATTAGTTCATTGGCCCTAAAAACGTTGTATTTAGTTTCTTGGCCCTTTTTTGATTAAACTTGCTTATTTGGTCCTAAAACGAACTTCGTTTTGGTTCTTGGCCCTTCCGTTAGTTTGACAAAGTAACGGTGTTAAAAGCAACGTGAAATAACTCTTTTACTCCTGGCGCCGAATGCAACACTACAGCATCCCATAGTAGAGTCATATAGGCCTTTCAGGCTGCCTAGTATCAATAATTTCCCAAATAAGGTACAATATTTTTTCAAGCATAAAATTATTATTTTATATAACGGAGGTCCAAGAATCAAAGCAAAATTCGTTTTAGAGCCAAATAAGCAAATTCAATCGAAAAAGGGTCAAGAAACTAAGCACAACTTTTTTTAGGGCCAAGGAACTAATTTTCTCCAGTATATTTGTATGTGAAGGTATGCAGCATAGGGTAGCCTAAATGGGAAACACATTACATCCAACATGCTAAGTGCACCGCCCACCTCATCGTAGGCACAGCCGACCAGGCCATCAACATTACTTGTGTGAGATGATCCATCATGAGTTCATCCCATGAATTTTGATCCGTGTATAGTACAGATGGTGAGGAAACCTCTAGCAAGTGCTCCTGAAGCTCAAGTACTGAGCCCCTTAGCGGGTCGATTCTGAAGGAGCCGCGTTCGACCTCGCACAAGGTCTCAGCGACTCTGGCCATGCTCACCGAGCCTGGGTTAATGGGGAAGGAGCCGGAGGGTGGCCTTGAGCATCAGCCGAATACCCAGGAAACAGGTAACTCCGTATCCGACTACTCCCTTGTCTTGATTTGTGTTTTGTACTAATGTAGACTTCTGATTTGCAGTTCAACCCGGGGAAACGGAGCAGCCTCAGGTGGCGGCGACGGACGCGAGTAAGGAAAATTTCTAGACATTTGCAGCTCAACCACATGCTGGCTGATGAGTGATGACTGGCTTCGAAGAGGCAAGGTATGGGGCCTTCACATGCGATGGTTTGATACAATTGCAGCGAGATGGGTACAGCACGCGTCGGTCAAGGAAGGTATGCAGAGCTAAGGGTAGCAGCAACGCAGGCTATCAAAACCATACTATGCCTGAGGTATATGCCACGTAGATAGTCATCAATTGAGACTGCAAATCTCCTACTGCAAGGTGTTGTTCTTTTGTAAAAAGTAGCTTCAGCTTTTGTAAGACTTTTTTTGCTGGCCTTGCTCACAAATCGTGGAATGGTGGAAGCACATGATGAGGCGCTGCTACTTTGGTCACAACGTGAATTCAGTTGGTGCCTTGTCCTTTTGTCAGGCGAAGCAACTAATATGAACGTCTGCGAAACCACCAACCTATATGACCTGGAGTCTCTGTGCCGACGTGGAGGCTGGGGCTAATAGCCAGCCTGTAGAGTTGGGGCTTGGGGCTGCTCTAGGAGCGCTCGGATGAAAGCGGATTCTTTCCCGTATAAAGATAGGTATACACACACTAGCTCGAACATGCGCTTAGCTGCGAGGGCACGCAAATAATGGTACAAACAGTAAAACATGGTTTTTTAAACAGTAGGGACAGTGTTTTCAGGAAAAGTAAACAGTGTCCTGAACAGTGTTAAACAGTGTTGTGAATAGTAACAGAATAGTGTTGTACAATGTTAGGAACAGTAGCCGAGGCGCTGAGAGAGCTAGAAATCTTTCGAGCATTCTTCGTCACAAAATAAGTGCACTTCTGGTTTTTGGTGAAGAGATCAATGTAAGTGAGAAATTATATATATATATATATATATATATATATATATATATATATATATATATATATACACCCCTACAAAGATGTAATCATTGCACTTCGAGAAATGAGAAAGTAGAAAAAACAACTAGATTTAGGTGGTTCCATACTTAAAAGGTGCACTTATTTTGGGACAAATTTTAAACTGTAGAAGTGCACTTATTATGGGACAGATGGAGTAAGTATATCTTATGCGTGTATTCTTGCACATAGCAACAAAGGTTTGTTGAAAAAGCTTTAAGTGCTTTTACCACTATATAGGTCAGTTGTCTGGAAGACTGAAACCTATGGGTAGTGACGTGATCATATGATTCAGTACACCTTTTTGGAATCCTAAATAAATGAGAAATCAAATCATGTGAAACAACCACCAGGAAACTGAATTTTCAATTTCACGTGAGTGAAAAATCAGCAGAGAAATATCAAAACAACGGGATAGGGAAGAAGTGGCATGAATGGGAAGGAACGGCCGAACAGGCGAAGCAAATTTTCCAGCGAGAAGTGGCAAGCAATGGGATTATAGTTTTGGGGACACTAGAGAATTGCCCATTTCCCAGTTCCCCAACGCGGCCATATCCATTCGCTAGTGCTGTCAAGATTGAAAAAACACATTGGTGCTGTCACTAGTGCTCATGCTGAAGCTGAAGAAAAATATGATAGGTTCACTACACCTACAACATTAATTCGGGAGTGTATTGCTTCTAAGCTCTATTTGACATGGACACTGAAGTGCTTGAGATTTTTGTTGCACCAAGGCTTGGCATTTAGAGGGCATGATGAAAGTGAAGAGTTAATGAACAAAGGAAATTTTCTTGAGCTTTTAAATTGACTAGCAGGAAATTTTGATGAAGTTGACAAGGTGGTTCTAAGAATGCTCCACAAAATTGTAAGATGACATGCCATGAAGTACAACATGATGAGCTCATCAAGTGTTGTGCCCAGCAAACTACTAAGCTAGTCATTGAAGAACTTGATGTTCAAAATTTAGCAATACTTGCCGATGAGTCTGCTGATGTGTACCAGAATTAACAGCTAGCCATTTGCTTGCGTTATGTTGATAAAAAGGACGGGCAATTGTCAGGTTCCTTGGTATTGCCCATGTCAAAGATACTAGTGGTATGACACTTAAGGCTGTGGTGGAGCATATGCTTATGAAGTATAATTTGACCTTTGCAATGGTTCATGGGCAAGGATACGATGGAGTTAACAATATGAAAGGTAATGCTAATGGGCTAAAGAAACTAATTATGGATGAGTCTCCTTATGCTTATTATGTTCATTGCTTTGCTCATCAGCTACAATTAACTCTTGTTATTGTTGCTAAGGAGAGTGGGGATTGCACTTGGTTTTTGAATAGCTTACTATCTTGTTAAATGTTCTTGGCAATTCTTGTAAAAGATGAGAGTGCTTCGAATGGCTCAGGCTGAGGAACTAATTGATGCATTAGAGTTGGAGGAAGTAGAAACCGGGAGGGGTTTGAATCAAGAAATGGGTTTGGGAAGGCCTTGTGATACTTGCTAGGGCTCTCACTACAAAACCGTGATGCATGTTATATCTATGTATCCTGCAATCAGGCATGTTTTGGTCAAGATTGGAAAAGAGTATACTACAACAGAGGCCCAAGTAGCTATGACTATGTTGACATCATTTCAGTCATTTGAGTTTGTATTCATGGCACACTTGATGCAAGAAATATTTGGTTATACCAAGCACTTGAGTAGGGCTTTGCAAAGAAAGATCAAGATATTGTCAATGTTATGGAGCTTGTTGATCTTACAAAGTATCATTTGCAGTGCTTGCGGGAAGATAATGGATGGAATGATTTTCTTCAGAGGGTCATTTCTTTTTGTATGAAGTACAAGATTAAAGTTGTTGACATGGAGGGTCCTTATTATCTTGTTGGGAGACCTAGAAGAGGGTTCTATAATGGCGCAATGAACTATCATCGCTTCCATGTTGATATGTTTGTGAGCGTCATGATAGGCAACTTCGAGAACAGAATTACAGATTTGATGAGGTAAACTGAAAGGACCGAGATGCCGCCTAGAGGGGGGTGAATAGGCATTCCTGAGAAATAGAGCTTCCAAACTGTTCTAGGACCGGAGGTCTGGTCAGGACCGGAGGTCTGGTTTGACCTAAAATCTGGTCCGCACCAAATTAGCTCAAACTGGAGCTCCGGTTTTGTAACCGAAGGTCCGGACTGGTGACGGGCGAACACAAATCGAGAGGGATTTCTCCTATTTAATCAATTCTACTTGTTACCAAAGGTTGCTAGACATGTAGTGAGTTGATTCCTTGCAAAACCTCAACCAAAACCACAAGAATGAGTAGATAGGGGCGAATCGCTCAAAAGCAAATCTTGAACAACAAGAACACGTCACTACCCATAGGTTTCAGTCTTCCAGACAACTGACCTATATAGTGGTAAAAGCACTTAAAGCTTTTTCAACAAACCTTTGTTGCTATGTGCAAGAATACACGCATAAGATATACTTACTCCATCTGTCCCATAATAAGTGCACTTCTACAGTTTAAAATTTGTCCCAAATAAGTGCACCTTTTAAGTATGGAACCACCTAAATCTAGTTGTTTTTCTACTTTCTCATTTCTCGAAGTGCATGATTACATCTTTGTAGGGGTGTATATATATATATATATATATATATATATATATATATATATATATATATATATAATTTCTCACTTACATTGATCTCTTCACCAAAACCAGAAGTGCACTTATTTTGTGACGAAGAATGCTCGAAAGATTTCTAGCTCTCTCAGCGCCTCGGCTACTGTTCCTAACATTGTACAACACTATTCTGTTACTATTCACAACACTGTTTAACACTGTTCAGGACACTGTTTACTTTCCTGAAAACACTGTCCCTACTGTTTAAAAAACCATGTTTTACTGTTGTACCATTATTTGCGTGCCCTCGCAGCTAAGCGCATGTTCGAGCTAGTGTGTGTATACCTATCTTTATACGGAGAACCGCATCCGACCTCATCCGAGCGCTCCTAGAGCAGCCCCAAGCCCCAACTCTACAGGCTGGCTATTAGCCCCAGCCTCCACGTCGGCACAGAGACTCCAGGTCATATAGGTTGGTGGTTTCGCAGACGTTCATATTAGTTGCTTCGCTGACAAAAGGACAAGGCACCACTGAATTCACGTTGTGACCCAAGTAGCAGCAGCCTCATCATGTGCTTCCACCATTCCCCGATTTGTGAGCAAGGCCAGCAAAAAAGTCTTACAAAAGCTGAAGCTACTTTTTACAACAGAACAACACCTTGCAGTAGGAGATTTGCAGTCTCAATTGATGACTATCTACGTGGCATATACCTCAGGCATAGTATGGTTTTGATAGCCTGCGTTGCTGCTACCCTTAGCTCTGCATACCTTCCTTGACCGACGCGTGCTGTACCCATCTCGCTGCCATTGTATCAAACCATCGCATGTGAAGGCCCCATACCTTGCTCTTCGAAGCCAGTCATCACTCATCAGCCAGCATGTGGTTGAGCTGCAAATGTCTAGAAATTTTCCTTACTCGCGTCCGTCGCCGCCACCTGAGGCTGCTCCGTTTCCCCGGGTTGAACTGCAATCAGAAGTCTACATAGTACAAACACAAATCAGACAAGGGAGTAGTCGGATACGGAGTTACCTGTTTCCTGGGTATTCGGCTGATGCTCAAGGCCACCCTCCGGCTCCTTCCCCATAACCCAGGCTCGGTGAGCATGGCCAGAGTCGCTGAGACCTTGTGCGAGGTCGAACGCGGCTCCTTCAGAATCGACCCGCTAAGGGGCTCAGTACTTGAGCTTCAGGAGCACTTGCTAGAGGTTTCCTCACCATCTGTACTATACACGGATCAAACTTCATGGGATGAACTCATGATGGATCATCTCACACAAGTAATGTTGCTGGCCTGGTCGGCTGTGCCTACGATGAGGTGGGCGGTGCACTTAGCATGTTGGATGTAAAGTGTTTCCCATTTAGGCTACCCTATGCTGCATACCTTCACATACAAATATACTGGAGAAACTTAGTTCCTTGGCCCTAAACAAAGTTGTGCTTAGTTTCTTGACCCTTTTTCGATGAATTTGCTTATTTGGCTCTAAAACGAATTTTGCTTTGATTCTTGGACCTCCGTTATATAAAATAATAATTTATGCTTGAAAAAATATTGTACCTTATTTGGGAAATTATTGATACTAGGCAGCCTGAAAGGCCTATATGACTCTACTATGGGATGCTGTAGTGTGCATTCGGCGCCAGGAGTAAAAGAGTTATTTCACGTTGCTTTTAACACCGTTACTTTGTCAAACTAACGGAAGGGCCAAGAACCAAACCGAAGTTCGTTTTAGGACCACATAAGCAAGTTAATCAAACAAGGGCCAAGAAACTAAATACAACGTTTTTTAGGGCCAATGAACTAATTTTCTCAGTATACTATGGCCAATTGATTTGCGGATGACTGATTCATCACATGATCACATCAGAAAAGGCAAGGTATCAATTTGGAGCTTCTAATTAGCTGCGTACAATGTGAATCTGCTTCATTAATTTGATCGGTATATAGTTCAATTTCATGGAACTCCCATATCGATCGATCGATCCATGAAGAATTCAGTTATTCTTCCGAATGGCAACTTCGAAATTAGGCACTTGCGTTTTCACGTCCCAGTGGCAGCCGGGGAAAACACAGAGCAATCAATAGTATCTCCAGAGCATATGCATTCTACTGGACGGGCGCTTCCACGTGTACCATGCTAGCATATTACTCACTCTGTTCCAAATTATAAATCATTATAAGTTTTTTGGAGAGTCAAAACATCTTAAGTTTGATCAAAATTATAGACAAAATTACAAAGATTTGTGACATGAAATAGATATACTATAAAAATATAATTAATAAAGAATCTAATAATACTTATTTGGTATCATAAATATTATTATTTTATTATATAAATATGGTTAAATTTGAGATGCTTTTACTCTCTAAGAAAATTGGAATGACTTCTAACTTGGGAGAGAGTGAGTATATAACACCATCCCTTTGCGTGCCCTCACCATTTAAGAACTAGGGAAGAGAAGATACGATGCTACTATGCATACATTCACTGTAGTACCATACGTCCATACTTGCATCCATAAGAACAGAACTTCTCAATTAGCAATCATTGAGACTTCCCTTTTTTTTTGTGAAACCTTTGACTTCCCTTTATTTGCTAAGTCTCAACCGCATGTAATATTTAATAAACTTTCAGAAAACTCACTCCTTTATTTGGCTGATCAATTCCATTTAATTGAAGCACAACAATAACGTCTCAGCGAATGCCTAGCGGGAATTTGTATTCCTGCATTTTAATTTCCATATCCAATGCCTACAGAAGGGCCTGACGGATGGCCCAAACCACGTGCTGGGCTGGAACTTTAGCTCATTGCTGGGCCATCGCGAACAGGCCGTACAGGAAGTAGAATCAAGGAAAAAGTCCAATTTACCTACTCCAACTACTGTGGTCGTCCGTTTTTTCCCTGATGTATAAAACTAGTCTTTTAGGGCGTAATTGGTAGGGTGTATGCCCTCCAACCAGGCTCTCTACATGCAGAATCTTTTGGAGAGCCTTTTACCTGTATACTATTATGAAAGTTAGGTCCAACCTCCAGACCCCTAAAAAGTTCAAGCACACCTCCTTGCCATCGTAAAACTTGGTTTTGCCCTCCACGCCATTCCGTCCAGTTTTTGTGCTAACGGAGGTTAACAACGCTGAGAAAAGACTTGAATACCCTTAGGCCTGACATGCTGGTTGAACTTAGTTCGTTTCCTTCGGTGCCACTCAGAGGCCTAGCGTTTTGGCGCCAGAGGCAGTGGTGTTGGTGCCAAAACCAGGCCCTGGGCGCCTCCTCTATATATAGGTCGTCAGCCCTATCTGTTGGAACTCATCCTCTCCATTGCTCTCTCTCCTTCATCCACTCCTGCCATAGCCATGTCTCAAGCTTCTAGCAGCTATGGGGGGAGGGTCAAGCGGGTCGGAAGGTGATGGTTGAGATGCTTCCTCCAACTCCAACCGCGGTTGCCGAAGTGCTCTCCATCCTCCGCGGAGATGACCCTACCTGCCTCCTCCCCGCGTTCGGCATCTCCCCAACGCTCGACCTGCTCCAGCACCTCCGCCCCGCGCTCCCGACCCTCCCGGACTCCACGATCCCGGCCCTCGCCCGCTGGGCCGGCGCCGCCACCGCCGTCTCCCTCCTTGCCTCTCGCCGCCTCTTCGTCGCCGCCTGGCGCTTCCTCCTGCTCCCGCCGGCCACAGCCTCCCCGCTGCCCCCGCTCGCCGCGTTTGTGCCGCTCCTCCGTTGCTACACCCGCCTCGGCCGCACCGACTCCGCGGCCCGCGCGTTCCGTTTCCTCCAACGCCACCCGGGCCGCTACGCTATCGAAAGCGATGACGGCGCGCCGTCTGCCAAGGCGGTCTCCCTGTTGATCCTGGCCGTCGACGCACTTTGCAAGGAGGGCCACCCTCGCGCCGCCGCGCGGCTCGTCACGCAGATCCGGCGCGAGGACGACGGGTGGGCGCCCGACGTGCGGGTCTACAACATCCTGCTCAATGGGTGGTCCCACGCGCGCCGGCTGGACAAGGTGGAGAAGCTCTGGGCGGCGATGCGCGATGAGGGCGTGCGGCCGACGGTGGTCACCTACGGGACCTTCATCGACGCGTACTGCATCATGCGCAGGCCTGACCAGGCGATGGCGCTCCTTGACCAGGTGCGAGAGGAGGGGATCCAGGCCAATCTGCTCACCTGCAACCCCATCATGTATCCGGATACAGAAGGGGCACGATAGACATTCACCCTGCCTGGGCCCACATGTAAGAGCACCCAAACGGCAAAAACCAAATAGAATGAAGACGGAATGGCGTGGAGGACAAAACCAAGTTTCACGATGGCAAGAAGGTGTGCTCGAACTTTTTAAGGGCCTAAAGGTTGGACCCAACTTTCATAATGATATTGAGTTAAAAGGCTCTCTTTTGGAATGCCCTTGTTTGGATGCCCGGATACGCCTCACAGCCTGGGCGAGCTCGTGCAAAAAGGGCCATCGGGCCAGGCTCTGCAGGTACGCGGAATTTCTCCGTTCCTCCAGAGCCAGGGGGAGGAGATGCCGCACGTGAGATCACGTGACCATTCCACTCACCTCCGCGCACTTCTCTGTTGCTCACCTCCTCCCGTCTTCCCCAAATCCAGCAATTTCTCAAGTCGACACTAGCGGCGGAGCCTTCCAAGTTTGCTTCTGCGATTCACGAGCAGCAATGGCGCCGCACTGCTGCTGCAGAGGGGCGGCGCTGCATCGGACGGTGGCTCGTGCGCGGGGGGGCGACGCCGGTAATCATCTAGTTCAACAGCAGCGGCGGAGCCAAGTTCGACGGTGAGTCGGAGACTTGCGCACAGGGGTGGCGCTGCGCGTGCTCGCGGCCGTGCTAGCCTCGTCGAAGCACTGGAGGACGGCCGTGCTAGCCCCTTCGAAGCGCTCTGTAGGCTTGGGCACTGCATCCGTTCCTGAGAGAGCCAAAAATATTTTTGTGTGCAAGGTTTCAGATCTGCTGTTCGTTCACCAAAAAGTTGTGATGTCTTTGCCCATGCGCAATCAATTTTCCGGCCATGTAGCTCTTTTGAAACAAGGAGGAAGAGCAAATCTATTTGCTTTCTTCTGAACTTTGCTCTCTTTCTTGTTTTTCCTTCACTGAGTGAAAGAACACCGGTTGTGGTAATGTTACCATATGAATATGCAAGGTTAGCCTATCAGTCTTTATGCATGCATCCAATCAAAATCTCAAGTGAACCTGGCTAGCTTGTGAAATCAACCAAACAACTTGCTACTTGGGGAGCTGCATCTCCAGAGACCGGTTCTGCTGAGCCTGGCTCATGTATCCAGCCAGGCTAGGAGGGCATGCAGCCTACCAATCACGCCCTTAACCTACCAATCACGTCCTTAACCTCCTTCAACTATTGAAAACCGTTCACTTTTGCACCCTGCCGGTTTTAACTATGGTTTTGCTAATGTGGCACTACGTCAGAGGAGGTAAATCGGACTAAGTTGAAAGTTCGAAGAGGTAATCCGGACTAGAAATATTTTATAAACAAATCTAAAAATTCAAAAAATTATCCAAACATATTTTTACATGAAAAAATAATAAAATTAAAAATCATAAAACCTGGTTTAATCTTAGAAAATTCATACCAAAACTATTTTAGATCTATTTTTCCATGTATAAATATATAACTAATTTTTCAAGATTAAACCAGGTTTAGGGTTTTTAATTTAATAGTTTGTAAAACTTAATAAATAATGTTTCTAAGAATTTTCAAGATTAAATTAGGTTTGGGGTTTTTAATTACATTGTTTTTCCATGTAAAAATATATTCGAATAATTTTTTTTATTTTTGTTATTGATTTTTAGATATTTTTTATAAAAATATTTTTTGTCTGATTTACCTCCTTAAACTTTCAGTAGTCTGATTTACCTCCTCTAATATGGTGCCACATCAGTAAAACCACCCTCAAAAAACCACCAGGGCGCAAAAGTGAACAGTTTTCAAGAGTTAAAGGGAGTTAGAAAACTGGTTTTGAAGATCAGGGAGGAAAACCGGATGACCGGAATAGTTGGAGGAGGTAATCGGACTTTTTCGTAGAATCAACGTGCCTTGCTATGCTGTTTCTGTACCCATCCGGCGATTCCCCTAGAACCATTAGCTAATGGAATTTTGCTTCATATTGCTGCATATGTATATTCTTTTTAATGAAATGAATAGACGGGAGATCCGACGACCTGTTTGTTTCACGTCAATGTAACGTGATTTGATTACTGCAGGTAACAGATTCCATTATTTAATGTTTGTTTCCGCCCTCATGGAATGAACCACACTGTACAAAACTCATACAGCTCCAGCCTAGCTTAGTCAGATACAGAACTCAGTCGTTTTCTCCCGATATACTGTTCCCTTTGCATTTCGATTACTATTCAGCAACCA
>JAHUYU010001056.1:0-16130 GCA_030439765.1 Tripidium arundinaceum | reverse complement strand
TTGTAGCATTTCACCCGGAAGTATTTCAGGGTATCGTTATTTATATTTTCCCAAAGGAAGGCATGGTGTAAAGAGTCTAGTATGGATATGAACAAGATAACATGATTGCAAAGATGAACCAATGATTATGGCAGGGGTAAACATGGTAGTTTTGGGATAGTGTGACACACACTCGAGTCTAACACCTGAGCAGAGAAAGAAGGAAGAAGGACTAAAGAAGAGAAATACTTAGTTGGATACACAGGGATGCCTTCCCCCCAAGCTGGTTGTTGGCATAATCGTTCAATACTCTTTGGATGATACCACACTTTTGCCTCCCCACTCTTGAATTATGTTACCTTGCATAAACAACATGTGGAGACAAGCACCAATACAAGACTAGAAGGATCCTGACACTTGTTACTTAATTGCATAGATAGCTTAGTAGGTAAACAAAGGTTTTTCACAGAGTGAAGAAAAAGAACTGAATGTTATTTAAATTCTGTAAAGTTAATTATGTCTAATTCTTCTTCTGACAATTGTGAATCATAGAAAACTTTTAAACGATGACCATTTACCTTGAAAAGCGTACCTTCGTCATTTTGAAGTGTGACTGCTCCATGAGACGATGTGCTGATTACTTTGTAAGGTCCTTCCCATTTGCTTCATAGTTTTCCATGTCCGAACAACTTCCCTCTGGAGTTGAATAACAACACCTTGTCACCTGGCTTGAATTCCTTATTTTCAATCTTTTGTTGTGCCATCTCTTTGTCCTCTTTGTAGAGTTTTGCATTATGATATGCCTTTTCTCGCTATTCCTCTAACTCAGAGAGTTGCATTTTTCTTTTCTTCCATCTGTTTCAAAGTCCATGTTCCACCTTTTTATGGCCTAGTGTGCTTTGAATTCTAGCTCGATAAGTAAGTGGCATGTCTTCCCATAAACCAGTTGGTATGGTGACATTCCAAGAGGTGTTTTGCAGGCTGTTCTGTAAGCCCATAATGCTCTGTGTAACTTATCTTTCCATGCTGTCCCCATCTCATTGATAGTCTTCTACAGAATATTCTTGATTTGCTTGTTTGATGTTTCTGCTTGCCCACTCGTTTGAGGATGATATGGTGTCGCGATGTTGTAACGGACTCCATGATCATATAAGAAGCGTCAGAACTTCCTATCAATGAAGTGAGAACCTTCGTCACTAATCACCATGCGTGGCACTCCAAAGCGTGGAAAGATGGTCTCTGAAAACATCCTCTTGGCGTTATTGGAATCTGCAGCTCGACATGGTAGAGCTTCAACCCACTTTGAAACATAGTCGACTACCACCAAGATGTATTCACACTACCAGGATTTTGGGAATGGTCCCATGTAGTCGATGCCCCAGACATCAAAGAGCTCTATCTGGAGGTTGTTGGTGAGCGGCATGGCATCTCTTGCATTGATGTTCCATGCCTCTGACAAGAATTACATCTCCGGATGAAGTCCTTCGTGTCTTCATACATGGTTGGCTAGAAGAATCCACTTTGCCAAATCTTAGCATGAGTACGGAATGCGCCATAATGCCCTCCATACGGTGATGAGTGGCATCTTTCAATGATCTTAATGCCCTCTTCTACTGGTACGCATCTCCTGAGTAGACCATTAGAGCAGACTCAGAAGAGGTACGGTTCATCCCATATGTGGAGACGACTTTCATAGATGAGCTTTCGTTTGTTCTCCCCTGGTGGTACATAACCTGCAACCATAAAATTGACAATATTTGCGTACTAGGGGTCGGAGCTCGTGATCTTGAAGAGCATGTCGTCTCGCAGAGAATCATTGATAGGCCATTCCTATGGATTTTCAAATTGCATTCTAGACAAATGATCGGCTACAAAATTTTCTACTCCCTTTTTATCCTTTATTTCTAAGTCAAATTCTTGGAGTAACAAAATCCATCTTATAAGCCATGGTTTAGCATCTTTCTTAGTGAGCAAGTATTTCAAAGCAGCATGATTAGTATAAACAATCACCTTAGCTCCTACTAAGTAAGATCTAAACTTGTTAATAGCAAAAACTATAGCCAGGAGCTCTTTTTCAGTTGTTGCATAATTAAGTTGAGGTCCTAATAGAGTTTTACTAGCATAAGAAATTGCATGATGCTTTCTATCTTTCGTTTGACCCAAAACTGCCCCCATAGCAATATCACTAGCATCACACATGATTTCAAATGGTAGCGACCAATCAGGGGGTTGAATGATTGGTGCAGAGATGAGTGCTTTTTTAAGAATTTGAAAAGCATTTAAACACTCATCATCAAATTCAAAGGGAGCATCCTTGGCTAGCAAACTTGTAAGGGGTCTAGCAATGTGAGAAAAGTCTTATATAAAACTTCGATAGAACCCTGCATGACCAAGAAAACTTCGTACCCCTTTGATGTTCGTGGGAGGAGGTAATTGTTCTATTACTTCTATCTTTGCACGATCTACCTCAATCCCACGTTCGGACACCAAGTGTCCAAGCACTATGCCTTCTCTAACCATGAAATGACATTTTTCCCAGTTTAAGACCAAGTGCTTTTCCTCACATCTTTGCAAAACTTTGTCAAAATTTTCTAAGCAATCATTGAAAGTTTTTCCATAAACAGAAAAATCATCCATAAAAACTTCCATGATTTCTTCTATCATATCAGAAAATATAGACATCATGCACCTTTGGAACAAAGCTAGAGCATTACACAAACCAAAGGACATCCTACGATAAGCATACATTCCATAGGGGCAAGTGAAAGTGGTTTTGCTTTGGTCATCAGGATGGATCGGGATTTGATGATAACCTGAATACCCATCAAGAAAACAGAAGAAAGAATGCTTTGCAAACCGTTCCAACATCTCATCGATGAAAGGTAACGGGAAGTGATCTTTCTTTGTTGCCTTGTTAAGTTTTCGGTAATCAATGCACATCCACCATCCTGTGACGGTTCGTTGTGGGATTAATTCATTTTTCTCATTTTTGACCACAGTCATGCCCCCTTTCTTGGGTACAACTTGCACCAGGCTCACCCACTCACTATATGGCACGGGATAGATTATCCCAGCATGCAAAAGTTTCAAAACCTCTTTCTTAACAACTTCTCTCATCGCATTGTTAAGCCTATGTTGGGGCTCCCTAGAAGGTGTATAAGCTGGGTCTATGGGGATGCGATGAGTGCAAAGAGCAGGACTAATCCCCTTGAGGTCTTTGAGTGAGTAGCCAAAAGCAGAACGATACTTTTCTAGAACGGTAAGGAGCCGAAAGGTTTCATCTTCAGAAAATTTCTCGCTAATTATCACAGGGGACTCCCTATCGTTGTTTAGAAAAGCGTATTTCAAACTTGAAGGAAGGGGTTTGAGCACAATGGGGGTTTTGGCGGCTCTTTAATTTCATCCAAAGGGAAAGGATCTTTGGTTCCTCTTCATCTTTGATGAAATCCTGGGTGACTTCTTTGAAATCTTTGTAGGAGGTTTCCAGGAGAGATGCTACCATTATCTCCTCCATTGGATCTTGCTCGGGACTCAACTCTGTCTTAACATGTAACGAGCGAGTGATTGGAATGGAAAAGTTTATGTTTTTCCTGAGATTTACGTTTATACTCCCCTCTCTTCCTTCATGGAGGAGTCTCTCTATTGGATGCAATATCAAAAGATCAAACTCCCAGATATCAAAAACATAGAAACTAAGATACACCTTGGTTTCATCTACCTTCATAGGGATGAGGTGAAAAATTCCTTCACTAGGAAGGATTTGCCCTGAGAGACTTTTTAGATGTTTGGTTGTTGGAGTTAAAGGCATATTTTCAAAGACTGTATATGCAAAAGATTTGGACATAAGATTTACTCCTACAACCGGATTATAAAGAGCATCGAAGGAGGTTTTACGAATCTGACAACGAATGGAGGTAGAAGGAGAATCTAAATGAATAACTTCTAGAGAAAGCTTGGATTCTCCCAACCACTCATTGCTTATGATCGTGGTCAACTCCTTCACAGTCTCCTTAAGGAACTTCTCTTCGGTTGGGTGTTGATGGTCGTTAAGTATCAATTTCTATGTGTCAACAAGAACTAAAAAGGACTTAATTGAATCATCACCATAGACTTAGGGGGTCTAACTGACAGATTTCCACTAGTTTTGGTGAGTTTGTGTTTTTACAGGGAGTTATCAGGAAATGAACCAAGGAAGTTCTATAAACAAAGTTTACATCAAGATAATCAAGCCTGCGGTAATTTTCCGTAATGAGATGGACCTAAGAAGCAATTAGGCCGAACGGGAGGCGAGACGGGGCCAGCCCAGGGCGCCCGCCCTAGGCCCTAGGGCGCTCGCCCTGCCCTGGTGGCCAATCAGAGCCAACCTCGCGGATTATGCTCCACCGCCTCTAAGGATCAAGGAAAATCGTGCGATCAAGGTCGGTTTGATCCGACGGCCGACGTTCATTTGAAAGGGCTATATAAGCCGAGGCGATCCACCCCCAGGGGGGAGGAGAAATCATTATTAGAGGAAGCCATCAAAGTTAGGGTTTAGAATCCTTCTCTCCACCAGAGAATTAGAATAGCTACTCCCAATTCCTTCAAGTTCTATAGGATTGATTAGATAGATTTAGAGAAGTAGAGCAATTGCGCTCTAGATTTCGGATCTTCGTCATAAAGATTGGTATTATTTCATATCTTTCTCTACGACTTTATTCTAATATCATTATGTCTCTATTTATTATGCTCCTAGTTTGCTCTAGTTCTATATTTGATATGGTTATGATTGATAATGAGTTTATGTATAAGTTTGCAGAGCGCTTAGCTCTTGTCGCGCGGGAGTTGAGTGGTAGATCACATGTAAGCATGGTGCTTAGATGCTATTTACCTGCAAATGTATCCTATTGGCCGGGTGTGGTAGTTCGTGGTAGTGACAGTTCTATTGAGTCTTATATAGTCCACTCCCCGTTAGTAGGACAGGCAGAATGTGTATTGCGGAGTAAGTCATGCTATGTTCTGGCTTTCTTTAGCAATGTTCCTTATACATGAAGGAAGAGACTTTTATGCTATATATGATTTTATGTGTGCTAGAGTAGATTATGACTTAGTAGATTAGAACATACATAGAAGTTATTCTCTTGCTAGTCCGACGTCACCTTACATTTTATGTGGAGTAGTCTATCTCTAGTGGATTTCCCTCCTCTTGTAGTTATATTCTTTGGATTTCCCTCCTCTTGTAGTTATATTCTTTACCTGCTCAATGTTAGTGGCAACAGGCAATATAGTAGCTAGCTCTGCTAACTTATGTTCTACCTTCTTATTAAGAGCATTTTGTTCATCAAAGGCACACAATAGAAAATCCATTTTATTATGTATGTTTTTTAAAGAAGATTCATTTGCATCTAGCCTTTGTTTAACATCAGCATTAGTTTTAGTTTGCTGCGCAATTAACTCCCTAAATGTAGGTTGCTTTGAAATATTACCTGAATTCATACCTTTGCTTTTGGGTTGACTTGAAGTGGGTTGATATTTGTATGCTGTCTCAATGGCTCTTTGATCTTCCTTGTACTTGGCCCTCTGGCCAAGCCAATGGAGTAAATTATCCATCTTGGTTGATAGTGCATGTACTTCTTCAGGTGATTCTTCTGTTTGGTGACAATGTTGAACTTCATCTTGGGACCACTTTGGTTTTCTGCTATCTTGTCCATAAATATCTCTGCTTTTCCAACTGTAAGTTCCAAAAATGATCCTCCAGCAGATGCATCTAGGTACTCACGAGCCTTTTGGGTTAATCTATGGTAAAAGGTCTGCATAAGTAACCATCCGGCCAATCCATGGTGGGGACAATCTGATATGTATCCTTGAAAACGCTCCCATGCTTCTGGAATGGTCTCTGTCTTCTGCTGTTGAAAACTGATAATCTTTCTTCTTAAGGCAACTGTTTTGCCTATAGGGAAGAACTTTGCTAGAAAGGCCTCCGAACATTTCGCCCAAGTGTTGATATCTTCTTTGTTGGTGTAAAACCACTTCCTCGTTCCCTCAAGTGAGAATGGAAAGAGGCGAAGTAGTATGATGTCTTGGTCGATTCCGTCGATATTGATTGTGCTTCCAATCTCTAAGAAATCCTCTAAATGCATACTAGCATCTTCAATTGCCTTTCCGCTGAATTGTATAGCTTGCACCAAATTGATGAGGCTTGGACTGAGCTCAAACTCGAGATCTTCTTCTTCAGCTTCGAATACTGGACCAGTGCGAATATTCTCAATGCTTGGAGCAGAGAACTCTTGCAGAGTCTTTTGTGCCATAGCTTCAGCAATTGGTGACTAGCTTCTTCTTTCTTGACTGCTTTGATTCTAATGATGAAGAGTTGAGTGTATCAAAGTCAATCCTGTAATACCCTGTATAGAAATATAAACATAGAAAAACAACAGGGGTGATCCTGCCAAAGCAGAGGTGCCTTGTTGTGATTTCTCATTTTAATAGTAGCTGTTTATGCAATTTTTCTCCATAGAATAAGTCTAATATTTCATGTGCATATCAATTCTTAACCTTCCTTCCTAAGCTTCCTTTGCCTTCCCCGGCAACGGCGCCAAAATGCTCTTAATAAGAAGGTAGAACATAAGTTAGCAGAGCTAGCTACTATATTGCCTGTTGCCACTAACATTGAGCAGGTAAAGAATATAACTACAAGAGGAGGGAAATCCAAAGAATATAACTACAAGAGGAGGGAAATCCACTAGAGATAGACTACTCCACATAAAATGTAAGGTGACGTCGGACTAGCAAGAGAATAACTTCTATGTATGTTCTAATCTACTAAGTCATAATCTACTCTAGCACACATAAAATCATATATAGCATAAAAGTCTCTTCCTTCATGTATAAGGAACATTGCTAAAGAAAGCCAGAACATAGCATGACTTACTCCGCAATACACATTCTGCCTGTCCTACTAACGGGGAGTGGACTATATAAGACTCAATAGAACTGTCACTACCACGAACTACCACACCCGGCCAATAGGATACATTTGCAGGTAAATAGCATCTAAGCACCATGCTTACATGTGATCTACCACTCAACTCCCGCGCGACAAGAGCTAAGCGCTCTGCAAACTTATACATAAACTCATTATCAATCATAACCATATCAAATATAGAACTAGAGCAAACTAGGAGCATAATAAATAGAGACATAATGATATTAGAATAAAGTCGTAGAGAAAGATATGAAATAATACCAATCTTTATGACGAAGATCCGAAATCTAGAGCGCAATTGCTCTACTTCTCTAAATCTATCTAATCAATCCTATAGAACTTGAAGGAATTGGGAGTAGCTATTCTAATTCTCTGGTGGAGAGAAGGATTCTAAACCCTAACTTTGATGGCTTCCTCTAATAATGATTTCTCCTCCCCCCTGGGGGTGGATCGCCTCGGCTTATATAGCCCTTTCAAATGAACGTCGGCCGTCGGATCAAACCGACCTTGATCGCACGATTTTCCTTGATCCTTAGAGGCGGTGGAGCATAATCCGCGAGGTTGGCTCTGATTGGCCACCAGGGCAGGGCGAGCGCCCTAGGGCCTAGGGCGGGCGCCCTGGGCTGGGCCCCGTCTCGCCTCCCGTTCGGCCTAATTGCTTCTTAGGTCCATCTCATTACGGAAAATTACCGCAGGCTTGATTATCTTGATGTAAACTTTGTTTATAGAACTTCCTTGGTTCATTTCCTGATAACTCCCTGTAAAAACACAAACTCACCAAAACTAGTGGAAATCTGTCAGTTAGACCCCCTAAGTCTATGGTGATGATTCAATTAAGTCCTTTTTAGTTCTTGTTGACACATAGAAATTGATACTTAACGACCATCAACACCCAACCGAAGAGAAGTTTCTTAAGGAGACTGTGAAGGAGTTGACCACGATCATAAGCAATGAGTGGTTGGGAGAATCCAAGCTTTCTCTAGAAGTTATTCATTTAGATTCTCCTTCTACCTCCATTCGTTGTCAGATTCGTAAAACCTCCTTCGATGCTCTTTATAATCCGGTTGTAGGAGTAAATCTTATGTCCAAATCTTTTGCATATACAGTCTTTGAAAATATGCCTTTAACTCCAACAACCAAACATCTAAAAAGTCTCTCAGGGCAAATCCTTCCTAGTGAAGGAATTTTTCACCTCATCCCTATGAAGGTAGATGAAACCAAGGTGTATCTTAGTTTCTATGTTTTTGATATCTGGGAGTTTGATCTTTTGATATTGCATCCAATAGAGAGACTCCTCCATGAAGGAAGAGAGGGGAGTATAAACGTAAATCTCAGGAAAAACATAAACTTTTCCATTCCAATCACTCGCTCGTTACATGTTAAGACAGAGTTGAGTCCCGAGCAAGATCCAATGGAGGAGATAATGGTAGCATCTCTCCTGGAAACCTCCTACAAAGATTTCAAAGAAGTCACCCAGGATTTCATCAAAGATGAAGAGGAACCAAAAGATCCTTTCCCTTTGGATGAAATTAAAGAGCCGCCAAAACCCCCATTGTGCTCAAACCCCTTCCTTCAAGTTTGAAATACGCTTTTCTAAACAACGATAGGGAGTCCCCTGTGATAATTAGCGAGAAATTTTCTGAAGATGAAACCTTTCGGCTCCTTACCGTTCTAGAAAAGTATCGTTCTGCTTTTGGCTACTCACTCAAAGACCTCAAGGGGATTAGTCCTGCTCTTTGCACTCATCGCATCCCCATAGACCCAGCTTATACACCTTCTAGGGAGCCCCAACATAGGCTTAACAATGCGATGAGAGAAGTTGTTAAGAAAGAGGTTTTGAAACTTTTGCATGCTGGGATAATCTATCCCGTGCCATATAGTGAGTGGGTGAGCCTGGTGCAAGTTGTACCCAAGAAAGGGGGCATGACTGTGGTCAAAAATGAGAAAAATGAATTAATCCCACAACGAACCGTCACAGGATGGTGGATGTGCATTGATTACCGAAAACTTAACAAGGCAACAAAGAAAGATCACTTCCCGTTACCTTTCATCGATGAGATGTTGGAACGGTTTGCAAAGCATTCTTTCTTCTGTTTTCTTGATGGGTATTCAGGTTATCATCAAATCCCGATCCATCCTGATGACCAAAGCAAAACCACTTTCACTTGCCCCTATGGAATGTATGCTTATCGTAGGATGTCCTTTGGTTTGTGTAATGCTCTAGCTTTGTTCCAAAGGTGCATGATGTCTATATTTTCTGATATGATAGAAGAAATCATGGAAGTTTTTATGGATGATTTTTCTGTTTATGGAAAAACTTTCAATGATTGCTTAGAAAATTTTGACAAAGTTTTGCAAAGATGTGAGGAAAGCACTTGGTCTTAAACTGGGAAAAATGTCATTTCATGGTTAGAGAAGGCATAGTGCTTGGACACTTGGTGTCCGAACGTGGGATTGAGGTAGATCGTGCAAAGATAGAAGTAATAGAACAATTACCTCCTCCCACGAACATCAAAGGGGTACGAAGTTTCTTGGTCATGCAGGGTTCTATCGAAGTTTTATATAAGACTTTTCTCACATTGCTAGACCCCTTACAAGTTTGCTAGCCAAGGATGCTCCCTTTGAATTTGATGATGAGTGTTTAAATGCTTTTCAAATTCTTAAAAAAGGCACTCATCTCTGCACCAATCATTCAACCCCCTGATTGGTCGCTACCATTTGAAATCATGTGTGATGCTAGTGATATTGCTATGGGGGCAGTTTTGGGTCAAACGAAAGATAGAAAGCATCATGCAATTTCTTATGCTAGTAAAACTCTATTAGGACCTCAACTTAATTATGCAACAACTGAAAAAGAGCTCCTGGCTATAGTTTTTGCTATTAACAAGTTTAGATCTTACTTAGTAGGAGCTAAGGTGATTGTTTATACTAATCATGCTGCTTTGAAATACTTGCTCACTAAGAAAGATGCTAAACCATGGCTTATAAGATGGATTTTGTTACTCCAAGAATTTGACTTAGAAATAAAGGATAAAAAGGGAGTAGAAAATTTTGTAGCCGATCATTTGTCTAGAATGCAATTTGAAAATCCATAGGAATGGCCTATCAATGATTCTCTGCGAGACGACATGCTCTTCAAGATCACGAGCTCCGACCCCTAGTACGCAAATATTGTCAATTTTATGGTTGCAGGTTATGTACCACCAGGGGAGAACAAACGAAAGCTCATCTATGAAAGTCGTCTCCACATATGGGATGAACCGTACCTCTTCTGAGTCTGCTCTAATGGTCTACTCAGGAGATGCGTACCAGTAGAAGAGGGCATTAAGATCATTGAAAGATGCCACTCATCACCGTATGGAGGGCATTATGGCGCATTCCGTACTCATGCTAAGATTTGGCAAAGTGGATTCTTCTAGCCAACCATGTATGAAGACACGAAGGACTTCATCCGGAGATGTAATTCTTGTCAGAGGCATGGGAACATCAATGCAAGAGATGCCATGCCGCTCACCAACAACCTCCAGATAGAGCTCTTTGATGTCTGGGGCATCGACTACATGGGACCATTCCCAAAATCCTGGTAGTGTGAATACATCTTGGTGGTAGTCGACTATGTTTCAAAGTGGTTGAAGCTCTACCATGTCGAGCTGCAGATTCCAATAACGCCAAGAGGATGTTTTCAGAGACCATCTTTCCACGCTTTGGAGTGCCACGCATGGTGATTAGTGACGAAGGTTCTCACTTCATTGATAGGAAGTTCTGACGCTTCTTATATGATCATGGAGTCCGTTACAACATCGCGACACCATATCATCCTCAAACGAGTGGGCAAGCAGAAACATCAAACAAGCAAATCAAGAATATTCTGTAGAAGACTATCAATGAGATGGGGACAGCATGGAAAGATAAGTTACACAGAGCATTATGGGCTTACAGAACAGCCTGCAAAACACCTCTTGGAATGTCACCATACCAACTGGTTTATGGGAAGACATGCCACTTACTTATCGAGCTAGAATTCAAAGCACACTAGGCCATAAAAAGGTGGAACATGGACTTTGAAACAGATGGGAAGAAAAGAAAAATGCAACTCTCTGAGTTAGAGGAATAGCGAGAAAAGGCATATCATAATGCAAAACTCTACAAAGAGAGGACAAAGAGATGGCACAACAAAAGATTGAAAATAAGGAATTCAAGCCAGGTGACAAGGTGTTGTTATTCAACTCCAGAGGGAAGTTGTTCGGACATGGAAAACTATGAAGCAAATGGGAAGGACCTTACAAAGTAATCAGCACATCGTCTCATGGAGCAGTCACACTTCAAAATGACGAAGGTACGCTTTTCAAGGTAAATGGTCATCGTTTAAAAGTTTTCTATGATTCACAATTGTCAGAAGAAGAATTAGACATAATTAACTTTACAGAATTTAAATAACATTCAGTTCTTTTTCTTCACTCTGTGAAAAACCTTTGTTTACCTACTAAGCTATCTATGCAATTAAGTAACAAGTGTCAGGATCCTTCTAGTCTTGTATTGGTGCTTGTCTCCACATGTTGTTTATGCAAGGTAACATAATTCAAGAGTGGGGAGGCAAAAGTGTGGTATCATCCAAAGAGTATTGAACGATTATGCCAACAACCAGCTTGGGGGGAAGGCATCCCTGTGTATCCAACTAAGTATTTCTCTTCTTTTTTTAAAGCAAACTAGACATAATAAAACAAAAGAAGAGAAATACTTAGTTGGATACACAGGGATGCCTTCCCCCCAAGCTGGTTGTTGGCATAATCGTTCAATACTCTTTGGATGATACCACACTTTTGCCTCCCCACTCTTGAATTATGTTACCTTGCATAAACAACATGTGGAGACAAGCACCAATACAAGACTAGAAGGATCCTGACACTTGTTACTTAATTGCATAGATAGCTTAGTAGGTAAACAAAGGTTTTTCACAGAGTGAAGAAAAAGAACTGAATGTTATTTAAATTCTGTAAAGTTAATTATGTCTAATTCTTCTTCTGACAATTGTGAATCATAGAAAACTTTTAAACGATGACCATTTACCTTGAAAAGCGTACCTTCGTCATTTTGAAGTGTGACTGCTCCATGAGACGATGTGCTGATTACTTTGTAAGGTCCTTCCCATTTGCTTCATAGTTTTCCATGTCCGAACAACTTCCCTCTGGAGTTGAATAACAACACCTTGTCACCTGGCTTGAATTCCTTATTTTCAATCTTTTGTTGTGCCATCTCTTTGTCCTCTCTTTGTAGAGTTTTGCATTATGATATGCCTTTTCTCGCTATTCCTCTAACTCAGAGAGTTGCATTTTTCTTTTCTTCCCATCTGTTTCAAAGTCCATGTTCCACCTTTTTATGGCCTAGTGTGCTTTGAATTCTAGCTCGATAAGTAAGTGGCATGTCTTCCCATAAACCAGTTGGTATGGTGACATTCCAAGAGGTGTTTTGCAGGCTGTTCTGTAAGCCCATAATGCTCTGTGTAACTTATCTTTCCATGCTGTCCCCATCTCATTGATAGTCTTCTACAGAATATCTTGATTTGCTTGTTTGATGTTTCTGCTTGCCCACTCGTTTGAGGATGATATGGTGTCGCGATGTTGTAACGGACTCCATGATCATATAAGAAGCGTCAGAACTTCCTATCAATGAAGTGAGAACCTTCGTCACTAATCACCATGCGTGGCACTCCAAAGCGTGGAAAGATGGTCTCTGAAAACATCCTCTTGGCGTTATTGGAATCTGCAGCTCGACATGGTAGAGCTTCAACCCACTTTGAAACATAGTCGACTACCACCAAGATGTATTCACACTACCAGGATTTTGGGAATGGTCCCATGTAGTCGATGCCCCAGACATCAAAGAGCTCTATCTGGAGGTTGTTGGTGAGCGGCATGGCATCTCTTGCATTGATGTTCCCATGCCTCTGACAAGAATTACATCTCCGGATGAAGTCCTTCGTGTCTTCATACATGGTTGGCTAGAAGAATCCACTTTGCCAAATCTTAGCATGAGTACGGAATGCGCCATAATGCCCTCCATACGGTGATGAGTGGCATCTTTCAATGATCTTAATGCCCTCTTCTACTGGTACGCATCTCCTGAGTAGACCATTAGAGCAGACTCAGAAGAGGTACGGTTCATCCCATATGTGGAGACGACTTTCATAGATGAGCTTTCGTTTGTTCTCCCCTGGTGGTACATAACCTGCAACCATAAAATTGACAATATTTGCGTACTAGGGGTCGGAGCTCGTGATCTTGAAGAGCATGTCGTCTCGCAGAGAATCATTGATAGGCCATTCCTATGGATTTTCAAATTGCATTCTAGACAATGATCGGCTACAAAATTTTCTACTCCCTTTTTATCCTTTATTTCTAAGTCAAATTCTTGGAGTAACAAAATCCATCTTATAAGCCATGGTTTAGCATCTTTCTTAGTGAGCAAGTATTTCAAAGCAGCATGATTAGTATAAACAATCACCTTAGCTCCTACTAAGTAAGATCTAAACTTGTTAATAGCAAAAACTATAGCCAGGAGCTCTTTTCAGTTGTTGCATAATTAAGTTGAGGTCCTAATAGAGTTTTACTAGCATAAGAAATTGCATGATGCTTTCTATCTTTCGTTTGACCCAAAACTGCCCCCATAGCAATATCACTAGCATCACACATGATTTCAAATGGTAGCGACCAATCAGGGGGTTGAATGATTGGTGCAGAGATGAGTGCTTTTTTAAGAATTTGAAAAGCATTTAAACACTCATCATCAAATTCAAAGGGAGCATCCTTGGCTAGCAAACTTGTAAGGGGTCTAGCAATGTGAGAAAAGTCTTATATAAAACTTCGATAGAACCCTGCATGACCAAGAAAACTTCGTACCCCTTTGATGTTCGTGGGAGGAGGTAATTGTTCTATTACTTCTATCTTTGCACGATCTACCTCAATCCCACGTTCGGACACCAAGTGTCCAAGCACTATGCCTTCTCTAACCATGAAATGACATTTTTCCCAGTTTAAGACCAAGTGCTTTTCCTCACATCTTTGCAAAACTTTGTCAAAATTTTCTAAGCAATCATTGAAAGTTTTTCCATAAACAGAAAAATCATCCATAAAAACTTCCATGATTTCTTCTATCATATCAGAAAATATAGACATCATGCACCTTTGGAACAAAGCTAGAGCATTACACAAACCAAAGGACATCCTACGATAAGCATACATTCCATAGGGGCAAGTGAAAGTGGTTTTGCTTTGGTCATCAGGATGGATCGGGATTTGATGATAACCTGAATACCCATCAAGAAAACAGAAGAAAGAATGCTTTGCAAACCGTTCCAACATCTCATCGATGAAAGGTAACGGGAAGTGATCTTTCTTTGTTGCCTTGTTAAGTTTTCGGTAATCAATGCACATCCACCATCCTGTGACGGTTCGTTGTGGGATTAATTCATTTTTCTCATTTTTGACCACAGTCATGCCCCCTTTCTTGGGTACAACTTGCACCAGGCTCACCCACTCACTATATGGCACGGGATAGATTATCCCAGCATGCAAAAGTTTCAAAACCTCTTTCTTAACAACTTCTCTCATCGCATTGTTAAGCCTATGTTGGGGCTCCCTAGAAGGTGTATAAGCTGGGTCTATGGGGATGCGATGAGTGCAAAGAGCAGGACTAATCCCTTGAGGTCTTTGAGTGAGTAGCCAAAAGCAGAACGATACTTTTCTAGAACGGTAAGGAGCCGAAAGGTTTCATCTTCAGAAAATTTCTCGCTAATTATCACAGGGGACTCCCTATCGTTGTTTAGAAAAGCGTATTTCAAACTTGAAGGAAGGGGTTTGAGCACAATGGGGGTTTTGGCGGCTCTTTAATTTCATCCAAAGGGAAAGGATCTTTTGGTTCCTCTTCATCTTTGATGAAATCCTGGGTGACTTCTTTGAAATCTTTGTAGGAGGTTTCCAGGAGAGATGCTACCATTATCTCCTCCATTGGATCTTGCTCGGGACTCAACTCTGTCTTAACATGTAACGAGCGAGTGATTGGAATGGAAAAGTTTATGTTTTTCCTGAGATTTACGTTTATACTCCCCTCTCTTCCTTCATGGAGGAGTCTCTCTATTGGATGCAATATCAAAAGATCAAACTCCCAGATATCAAAAACATAGAAACTAAGATACACCTTGGTTTCATCTACCTTCATAGGGATGAGGTGAAAAATTCCTTCACTAGGAAGGATTTGCCCTGAGAGACTTTTTAGATGTTTGGTTGTTGGAGTTAAAGGCATATTTTCAAAGACTGTATATGCAAAAGATTTGGACATAAGATTTACTCCTACAACCGGATTATAAAGAGCATCGAAGGAGGTTTTACGAATCTGACAACGAATGGAGGTAGAAGGAGAATCTAAATGAATAACTTCTAGAGAAAGCTTGGATTCTCCCAACCACTCATTGCTTATGATCGTGGTCAACTCCTTCACAGTCTCCTTAAGAAACTTCTCTTCGGTTGGGTGTTGATGGTCGTTAAGTATCAATTTCTATGTGTCAACAAGAACTAAAAAGGACTTAATTGAATCATCACCATAGACTTAGGGGGTCTAACTGACAGATTTCCACTAGTTTTGGTGAGTTTGTGTTTTTACAGGGAGTTATCAGGAAATGAACCAAGGAAGTTCTATAAACAAAGTTTACATCAAGATAATCAAGCCTGCGGTAATTTTCCGTAATGAGATGGACCTAAGAAGCAATTAGGCCGAACGGGAGGCGAGACGGGGCCCAGCCCAGGGCGCCCGCCCTAGGCCCTAGGGCGCTCGCCCTGCCTGGTGGCCAATCAGAGCCAACCTCGCGGATTATGCTCCACCGCCTCTAAGGATCAAGGAAAATCGTGCGATCAAGGTCGGTTTGATCCGACGGCCGACGTTCATTTGAAAGGGCTATATAAGCCGAGGCGATCCACCCCCAGGGGGGAGGAGAAATCATTATTAGAGGAAGCCATCAAAGTTAGGGTTTAGAATCCTTCTCTCCACCAGAGAATTAGAATAGCTACTCCCAATTCCTTCAAGTTCTATAGGATTGATTAGATAGATTTAGAGAAGTAGAGCAATTGCGCTCTAGATTTCGGATCTTCGTCATAAAGATTGGTATTATTTCATATCTTTCTCTACGACTTTATTCTAATAT
>JAHUYU010001907.1:0-16252 GCA_030439765.1 Tripidium arundinaceum | reverse complement strand
ACGCTGGCCGGTTTCTCTCCCGCGCTTTTGAATATTTACATGGCATTATGCATTACTACTGCAACAACCAGCACCCTGGACGTTTTCGTATTTGCATCGAGGAGGTCCCTGGTGCGCGCGCGGCGAGTTGGCGGCGAGCAACGTGGCTTCGGGCGCCTCAGCCGGCCGGCGGCGAGCACGCCGGCGACCGAAGGGTGGCCGGCTGTCCAAGCTAAAGCGGCGTGAGTGGCTGTGAGGCATCTGCGCGGTTCGCGGGGCATCGCAACCAAGCTATCCACAGCGGCGGCCATAGCAACACAGTTCGCCACCGGCGCCGAGCTTGTTCCAGCGAACCCGAGCTACGGAGACTGAAACAAAAAGGCGGGGAAGCTGTAGGGGCTTACGCCGGGTACAACTAAGGTGTCTGTCGAGGCTGAGGATGGTCCAAGCAGGGGTGACCGCGTGCGCGCGAGACACGGTGGCGTCAGCTCATCGGCGGTGGCTACTCTGTCCAAACAAGGGAGAGCACCGGCACTAGGAGGTCAACAGAAAACTTACTAATGCAAGGAATTGAACCGAAACCGCGTCTATGAGCTTACCGCCAAAACCTGCTAGGGCACGGCGGCGAATGATTGGCAGCGGGGAAAGCGCCAAATTGGCCGGCTACAGCGCTCACTAGAGGCTCAATGTGGGTCGGTTAGCTAGCTGACTCCCATGTGGGGCTACACGCGCGAGGAAATGGATCGGGAGTCCAGGCGAGGCGTGAATTTTGAAAAAGAGAAGGAGCGTTGTAGCGGCAACGCTCATTTCCGGCTCGGTCATGGCTAGCAAAAGCTAAGGGGGCACGCCAGCATGTGCGCAGCGGGCCCGGTACCGTTGGCACGTCAGGTAGCGTTTGGACGGGGCGGCGTCGCCTCGGTCACGGGACGCACGCGCGCCGCAATAATGGGTCAGGCGTGGCCAGCAGGAGGGCTCGTCGCTGTCCGCATTGAAGTGCCGAGGCTCGGTCGATCGACACGGCAGGACAGCGGGCGGTAGCGACGTAGCGCTGGCACGGCACCGCACATGCAATGATGACCCGGGCGGCATCCACCGCAACCGAGGCGGCGACCAAGATGTTGGGCGCAAGCCAAGGCAGCACGGTGCGACAGCGAGCAGCGCAACACAGCTCGGCAGAGCATAGGCGACGGACTCGGCAAAGCGCGGTAGCTCGCAGCAGCATGGTGCGCGAGCATGCGCCATTATTGCGTTCGGGCATGGTAGCGAGGAGGAACTTCTAGGCGCGGCAGCCAAGCACGGCAGCGCAATGATGGCATCTGGGATCGTGCCCGACACTAGCGAGACTAGGCGCGGCGACAGAGGCAGGGCATCCCAGCAGCGGCAGAGGCAAGCAGGTGGACGCGACTGCGCTCGGCCAGGCATGTAGCAGGCGGTAGGGCAAGGCCAGCACAGCGGCCAAGGCAGGCATGTCAGCTTTGGCGCGGGTCAGCCGGCCACGGCACGACGGGCAGTGGGGCGGCCAGCGCGGTGCGGCAGCAAGGCAGCGACAAGATTAACGGCGGCCATGGCAGCAGGCTAGCAGCGCAACAAGGCGCTCGGTCACGGCAGCGCGTGGGCAGCCGATGCCAGCCACGACTGTCGGCCGCGGTGATCGCGCATGCTGGCCAAAACAGCCGAAGCAGTGCTATGCACGGTTTTTGGCGTGACTCTAATGCCAAAATTCATGTGATCATGATGCTCGATTAAGCTACCAGGCCCGAGTAGGACCCTAAAGTTACCAAAACTAATTAAGCACTTCACGGTTTTGATGATCAGAGAGGGAGATAGGACCATGCCAAGATTGGAGTGTCAGCCGGGTGCTAGAGCATGAACAAAGCAGAAAACAGCACTTTCTAAAGGAATTTGAGCCTGATTTTTGGGAGGCTAAAAACTTGGCAAGCATGAACCAACTAAACAAACTTAGAGCTGAAGGTAAACACTTTCAAACGAAGCCAGTTTTAATCTTAAGTGCTAACTATAAATTGCTTGAACATAGCTGTCAATATTGCAATGTCACCAAAATTCCAGACTTAGAAAATTTTAAGAGTTTGAGGCCAAAATGAAATTTTTGATTCAAATTTTGAGACCCTAATGAAGCTATCAAGCTACACATTTCTCACATAAGCAAAGTTCCATTTTCATCAGGTAAAATAGTACTATAACTTTGGTATAATTATTTAACCCAAGTTTTATACTATTTTTGCTCAATAAAAATCATTTTCCAGGGAATCAAATATTCAAAGCACATCATTACTTATTCAATTTTTAGGGTTTCGCTATAACACTTATATGCAAGCTACAAACTCAAGTGACACACCACATCATGCAATGAAAGATTAAGATGATGCTCATGACATGATTAGCATTTTTAATTGGGGCTTAACACCAGGGGTATTACAGCTCCTCCCCCCTAAAAGAAAATCTCGTCCCCGAGATTTCATGTGTGTGCCTAGTGACGAGCGAGGGAAAACTATTAACCAAGCCTCCTAATAACCCTCGGCTTCGACTTTCATTAACCAAGATGGGTATTACAAGGGATATCTAGCTTTAAGTACCTCAGTTGATTAGGAAGGAGATGGGGATAATGTTCTAGGATATACTCCTCTTTCTCCCATGTAGCCTCATCTTCAGTATGATTTTGCCATTGGACTTTATAAAATTTCACCACCTTCTTTCTTGTTACTCTCTCCTTCTCATCCAAGATTTTGATGGGATGCTCAATATACGAGAGATCCGGTTGAAGTGGAAGTCCTTCAATTTCTACCACCTCAGTTGGAACGCACAGACACTTTTTTAGTTGGGAGACATGGAAAACATTATGAACAGCAGATAGAATATCTAGGAGTTGGATGCGGTATGCAATAGGACCTCATCGCTCCAAAATTTGATAAGGCCTGACATAGCGAGGAGCTAATTTTCCACGAACTCCAAATCGATGAATTCCTTTCATGGGAGACACCTTCACATAAACATAATCACCTTCTGTAAACTACAATGGCCTTCTCTGATTTCCGCATAACTTTTCTGATGGGCCTGAGCTGCCTGCAGATGACTTTGGATAATGCCAACCTGTTCTCTAGCTTCCTTAATATAATCTGGTCCAAAGAAACCATGATCTCCTACTTCAACCCAATTAAGTGGGGTTCTACATTTCTTGCCATATAGAGCTTCGAAAGGTGCCATACGAATGCTCTCTTGATAGCTGTTGTTATAGGAGAATTCAGCCAGATGTAAACATTGGTCCCATTTCTCAGGAAAAGATATGACACAAGCTTTGAGCATATCTTCCAATATTTGGTTCACCCTCTTGATCTAACCATCTGACTACGGGTGGTAAGCCAAGCTTCAGAGAAGCTGAGTGCTGAGACACTTATGAAGCTACTCCCAAAAGCGAGAGACAAATATCGACCCGCGATCGGAAACAATGGTCAAAGGAACTCCATGCAAGGATACAATTCTTTTCATATATAAATCAGCATACTGTTTTGCAGTATAACCTATCTTTACAGGAAGAAAATGCGCGGACTTGGTGAGACGATCAACAATGACCCAGATAGAATCATATCCCTTTGCAGTGAGAGGCAACCCCACAACTAAGTCCATAGAAATATCCTCCCACTTCCAAGCAAGAATAGATAAGGGCTGTAGGAAACCAGCCATCCGAAGATGATCCACCTTCACTCTTCGACAGATGTCACAATAAGATCTATATTCAGCAATATCCTTCTTCATGTTGGACCACCAATAATAAGGGCGCAAATCATGATACATTTTGTTGCTGCCCGGATGGATAGATAGCTTGGAATTGTGAGCTTCATTCAAAATTTTCTCCCTTAAGTCACCACTCCCTGGTACCACCAGTCGATTCAAGCACCACACCATGTTCATCGATACTAAAGTGAGAACCGTGACCTTCAAAGATCAGCTTCTTTATTCGGAGAATGTTCGGGGAAGCTTGTCGTTGCTCCAAAATAATTTGCTCATGCAGACTGGAGATCAGAGCAATGTGTGCCAAAATTTCTGGATGAGCAAGAGAAAGAGGTTCGTTGTCAACATTAGCAACCTCAGTTGGAAGAGAAACTTCAGGCTGCTCATCTATGTCATGCGCCTTTTGACTCAAGGCATCAGTTACAACATTGGCCTTCCCAGGGTGATAATGAACTTCTAGATTATAATCCTTGATCAACTCGAGCCATCTTCTTTGCCTCATATTTAACTTGGAATGAGTAAAATTATATTTGAGGCTCTTGTGGTCCATATAAATATGCACCACATTTCCCAACAAATAATGCCTCTAAATTTTTAGAGCGTGCACAACAGTGGCAAGCTCTAAGTCATGGGTGGGATAATTCACCTCGTGCTTCTTCAACTGACGGGAAGCGTAAGCGATGACCCGTTGATCCTGCAAAAGCACGCACCCAAGTCCTGTTCCAGATGCATCACAATAGACATCGAAAGGTCTATCAATAGCAGGCTGAGCAATAACAGGAGCTGAGGTTAAAAACTTCTTCAATGTCTAAAATGCCTCCTTACAAGCAGGGCTCCACACAAACTTGGAATCTTTTTGAGGTAGCTTGGTCATTGGCTTTGCTATCCTAGAAAACTCTGGGATAAAACGCCGATAATAGCCAGCAAGACCAAGAAACTGATGAATCTGATGCACAGACTTAGGAGCCTTCTAGTTTAGCACATCCTGCACCTTGCTGGGATTGACAGATATACCTTCAGGGGTTAAAACATGCCCCAAAAATTGCACTCGGTCCAACCAAAACTCACACTTGCTGAACTTGGTGTACAGCTTGTGCTCTCGCAGCCGAGTCAGCACAATATGAAGGTGCTATGCATGCTCCTTGTCATTCTTGGAATAAACCAAGATGTCATCAATAAACACCACCACAAATTTGTCCAACTCTGGCATGAAGAGTGAGTTCATGAGATACATGAAAAAGGCAGGTGCATTAATGAAACCAAAGGACATGACTAGGTATTCATAAAGGCCATACCTAGTAGAGAATGCTATCTTTGGAATATCCTGCGATCAGATTTTTATCTGATGATAACCCGAGCGAAGATCAATTTTTGAGAATACTTTTGTACCAGCCAACTGATCAAACAAAGTATCAATGCGAGGCAAGGGATACTTGTTTTTTATGGTTACTGCATTCAAACGACGGTAATCCACACACATGCGAAGAGTGCCATCCTTCTTCTTCACAAATATAGCTGGACAGCCCCAAGGTGAAGAACTAGGATGAATAAATCCCTTCTCCAACAATTCTTCCAACTGCTTCTTCATTTCAGCTAACTCTTTTGGAGCCATGCGATAAGGGATATGAGACATAGGAGTGGTGGTGTTTATTGATGACATCTTGGTTTATTCCAAGAATGACAAGGAGCATGCATAGCACCTTCATATTGTGCTGACTCGGCTGCGAGAGCACAAGCTGTACACCAAGTTCAGCAAGTGTGAGTTTTGGTTGGACCGAGTGCAATTTTTGGGGCATGTTTTAACCCCTGAAGGTATATCTGTCAATCCCAGCAAGGTGCAGGATGTGCTAAACTAGAAGGCTCCTAAGTCTGTGCATCAGATTCATCAGTTTCTTGGTCTTGCTGGCTATTATCGGCGTTTTATCCCAGAGTTTTCTAGGATAGCAAAGCCAATGACCAAGCTACCTCAAAAAGATTCCAAGTTTGTGTGGAGCCCTGCTTGTAAGGAGGCATTTTAGACATTGAAGAAGTTTTTAACCTCAGCTCCTGTTATTGCTCAGCCTGCTATTGATAGACCTTTCGATGTCTATTGTGATGCATCTGGAACAGGACTTGGGTGCGTGCTTTTGCAGGATCAACGGGTCATCGCTTACGCTTCCCGTCAGTTGAAGAAGCACGAGGTGAATTATCCCACCCATGACTTAGAGCTTGCCACTGTTGTGCACGCTCTAAAAATTTAGAGGCATTATTTGTTGGGAAATGTGGTGCATATTTATATGGACCACAAGAGCCTCAAATATAATTTTACTCATTCCAAGTTAAATATGAGGCAAAGAAGATGGCTCGAGTTGATCAAGGATTATAATCTAGAAGTTCATTATCACCCTGGGAAGGCCAATGTTGTAACTGATGCCTTGAGTCAAAAGGCGCATGACATAGATGAGCAGCCTGAAGTTTCTCTTCCAACTGAGGTTGCTAATGTTGACAACGAACCTCTTTCTCTTGCTCATCCAGAAATTTTGGCACACATTGCTCTGATCTCCAGTCTGCATGAGCAAATTATTTTGGAGCAACGACAAGCTTCCCCGAACATTCTCCGAATAAAGAAGCTGATCTTTGAAGGTCACGGTTCTCACTTTAGTATCGATGAACATGGTGTGGTGCTTGAATCGACTGGTGGTACCAGGGAGTGGTGACTTAAGGGAGAAAATTTTGAATGAAGCTCACAATTCCAAGCTATCTATCCATCCGGGCAGCAACAAAATGTATCATGATTTGCGCCCTTATTATTGGTGGTCCAACATGAAGAAGGATATTGCTGAATATAGATCTTATTGTGACATCTGTCGAAGAGTGAAGGTGGATCATCTTCGGATGGCTGGTTTCCTACAGCCCTTATCTATTCTTGCTTGGAAGTGGGAGGATATTTCTATGGACTTAGTTGTGGGGTTGCCTCTCACTGCAAAGGGATATGATTCTATCTGGGTCATTGTTGATCGTCTCACCAAGTCCGCGCATTTTCTTCCTGTAAAGATAGGTTATACTGCAAAACAGTATGCTGATTTATATATGAAAAGAATTGTATCCTTGCATGGAGTTCCTTTGACCATTGTTTCCGATCGCGGGTCGATATTTGTCTCTCGCTTTTGGGAGTAGCTTCATAAGTGTCTCAGCACTCAGCTTCTCTGAAGCTTGGCTTACCACCCGTAGTCAGATGGTTAGATCAAGAGGGTGAACCAAATATTGGAAGATATGCTCAAAGCTTGTGTCATATCTTTTCCTGAGAAATGGGACCAATGTTTACATCTGGCTGAATTCTCCTATAACAACAGCTATCAAGAGAGCATTCGTATGGCACCTTTCGAAGCTCTATATGGCAAGAAATGTAGAACCCCACTTAATTGGGTTGAAGTAGGAGATCATGGTTTCTTTGGACCAGATTATATTAAGGAAGCTAGAGAACAGGTTGGCATTATCCAAAGTCATCTGCAGGCAGCTCAGGCCCATCAGAAAGTTATGCGGAAATCAGAGAAGGCCATTGTAGTTTACAGAAGGTGATTATGTTTATGTGAAGGTGTCTCCCATGAAAGGAATTCATCGATTTGGAGTTCGTGGAAAATTAGCTCCTCGCTATGTCAGGCCTTATCAAATTTTGGAGCGATGAGGTCCTATTGCATACCGCATCCAACTCCTAGATATTCTATCTGCTGTTCATAATGTTTTCCATGTCTCCCAACTAAAAAAGTGTCTGTGCGTTCCAACTGAGGTGGTAGAAATTGAAGGACTTCCACTTCAACCGGATCTCTCGTATATTGAGCATCCCATCAAAATCTTGGATGAGAAGGAGAGAGTAACAAGAAAGAAGGTGGTGAAATTTTATAAAGTCCAATGGCAAAATCATACTGAAGATGAGGCTACATGGGAGAAAGAGGAGTATATCCTAGAACATTATCCCCATCTCCTTCCTAATCAACTGAGGTACTTAAAGCTAGATATCCCTTGTAATACCCATCTTGGTTAATGAAAGTCGAAGCCGAGGGTTATTAGGAGGCTTGGTTAATAGTTTTCCCTCGCTCGTCACTAGGCACACACATGAAATCTCGGGGACGAGATTTTCTTTTAGGGGGGAGGAGCTGTAATACCCCTGGTGTTAAGCCCCAATTAAAAATGCTAATCATGTCATGAGCATCATCTTAATCTTTCATTGCATGATGTGGTGTGTCACTTGAGTTTGTAGCTTGCATATAAGTGTTATAGCGAAACCCTAAAAATTGAATAAGTAATGATGTGCTTTGAATATTTGATTCCCTGGAAAATGATTTTTATTGAGCAAAAATAGTATAAAACTTGGGTTAAATAATTATACCAAAGTTATAGTACTATTTTACCTGATGAAAATGGAACTTTGCTTATGTGAGAAATGTGTAGCTTGATAGCTTCATTAGGGTCTCAAAATTTGAATCAAAAATTTCATTTTGGCCTCAAACTCTTAAAATTTTCTAAGTCTGGAATTTTGGTGACATTGCAATATTGACAGCTATGTTCAAGCAATTTATAGTTAGCACTTAAGATTAAAACTGGCTTCGTTTGAAAGTGTTTACCTTCAGCTCTAAGTTTGTTTAGTTGGTTCATGCTTGCCAAGTTTTTAGCCTCCCAAAAATCAGGCTCAAATTCCTTTAGAAAGTGCTGTTTTCTGCTTTGTTCATGCTCTAGCACCCGGCTGACACTCCAATCTTGGCATGGTCCTATCTCCCTCTCTGATCATCAAAACCGTGAAGTGCTTAATTAGTTTTGGTAACTTTAGGGTCCTACTCGGGCCTGGTAGCTTAATCGAGCATCATGATCACATGAATTTTGGCATTAGAGTCACGCCAAAAAACCGTGCATAGCACTGCTTCGGCTGTTTTGGCCAGCATGCGCGATCACCGCGGCCGACAGTCGTGGCTGGCATCGGCTGCCCACGCGCTGCCGTGACCGAGCGCCTTGTTGCGCTGCTAGCCTGCTGCCATGGCCGCCGTTAATCTTGTCGCTGCCTTGCTGCCGCACCGCGCTGGCCGCCCCACTGCCCGTCGTGCCGTGGCCGGCTGACCCGCGCCAAAGCTGACATGCCTGCCTTGGCCGCTGTGCTGGCCTTGCCCTACCGCCTGCTACATGCCTGGCCGAGCGCAGTCGCGTCCACCTGCTTGCCTCTGCCGCTGCTGGGATGCCCTGCCTCTGTCGCCGCGCCTAGTCTCGCTAGTGTCGGGCACGATCCCAGATGCCATCATTGCGCTGCCGTGCTTGGCTGCCGCGCCTAGAAGTTCCTCCTCGCTACCATGCCCGAACGCAATAATGGCGCATGCTCGCGCTACCATGCTGCTGCGAGCTACCGCGCTTTGCCGAGTCCGTCGCCTATGCTCTGCCGAGCTGTGTTGCGCTGCTCGCTGTCGCACCGTGCTGCCTTGGCTTGCGCCCAACATCTTGGTCGCCGCCTCGGTTGCGGTGGATGCCGCCCGGGTCATCATTGCATGTGCGGTGCCGTGCCAGCGCTACGTCGCTACCGCCCGCTGTCCTGCCGTGTCGATCGACCGAGCCTCGGCACTTCAATGCGGACAGCGACGAGCCCTCCTGCTGGCCACGCCTGACCCATTATTGCGGCGCGCGTGCGTCCCGTGACCGAGGCGACGCCGCCCCGTCCAAACGCTACCTGACGTGCCAACGGTACCGGGCCCGCTGCGCACATGCTGGCGTGCCCCCTTAGCTTTTGCTAGCCATGACCGAGCCGGAAATGAGCGTTGCCGCTACAACGCTCCTTCTCTTTTTCAAAATTCACGCCTCGCCTGGACTCCCGATCCATTTCCTCGCGCGTGTAGCCCCACATGGGAGTCAGCTAGCTAACCGACCCACATTGAGCCTCTAGTGAGCGCTGTAGCCGGCCAATTTGGCGCTTTCCCCGCTGCCAATCATTCGCCGCCGTGCCCTAGCAGGTTTTGGCGGTAAGCTCATAGACGCGGTTTCGGTTCAATTCCTTGCATTAGTAAGTTTCTGTTGACCTCCTAGTGCCGGTGCTCTCCCTTGTTTGGACAGAGTAGCCACCGCCGATGAGCTGACGCCACCGTGTCTCGCGCGCACGCGGTCACCCCTGCTTGGACCATCCTCAGCCTCGACAGACACCTTAGTTGTACCCGGCGTAAGCCCCTACAGCTTCCCCGCCTTTTTGTTTCAGTCTCCGTAGCTCGGGTTCGCTGGAACAAGCTCGGCGCCGGTGGCGAACTGTGTTGCTATGGCCGCCGCTGTGGATAGCTTGGTTGCGATGCCCCGCGAACCGCGCAGATGCCTCACAGCCACTCACGCCGCTTTAGCTTGGACAGCCGGCCACCCTTCGGTCGCCGGCGTGCTCGCCGCCGGCCGGCTGAGGCGCCCGAAGCCACGTTGCTCGCCGCCAACTCGCCGCGCGCGCACCAGGGACCTCCTCGATGCAAATACGAAAACGTCCAGGGTGCTGGTTGTTGCAGTAGTAATGCATAATGCCATGTAAATATTCAAAAGCGCGGGGCCTGTTTGCATAAATGCTAGCGTGCGTGGACGCTGGGCTGGGCCGGTTTCTCTCGCGCGCGGGCCGCTGCTTGCGGGCCGAACCTAGCCGTCTGGGTCGAATAGTAGGCGCCGGCCTTTTTCCTTTTCCACGCTTTTTTTAAAATTAGTTTTTCCTTTTCTAAAATTGCTGAAAACTCGTAAATTCTATATAAATTTGAATTTGTATCCAAAAATTGTGAAATAAATTTTGTTAGACCCCTGATTGCATGTACTATGTGTTAGAGTAAATTAATTCTCCTAGTATTTGCTATTTTTAGGCCTGCAATGAATCATTAAAATGCTTCTATAATTGTTGTGCTATTTTTAGTGACTCCATGACAAATGTGTTTAACATGAAATTTTTACAGCATGTTAGTATAAGTGTTAGGCACCTCCTGCAATTTTTGTAGCCTCTGGATATGTCATATGATTAGATTGTAAACTGTTCTTGCTCTCAATCATTCTTTAGCATAAATATCACTTTTATAAATTAAGAGAAATGTTTCTTTTGTCTTGTGCTTGAACTAGAATAATGTTGGTGCTCACTCCTATTGATTAGTTGCTGGTAGTGTGCTAGTTGCGTTTTTGAATTGATGATTGTCATTTTAATTATTGCATCATCCTTGCATGCATATAGAGCACGAGCCGATCGAGCAGGTGATCACCGACGAGCCTAAGTACGAGGAGGTCGTCGAGGAGTACGAGGAGGAGGTTTTCATGTAGGAGGAGACCCAGGAGCCACTGACTGACTCCGCTGACACTGAGCTTGCCCAAGGCAAGCCCTGGTGCATAACCCCTATTTTTCTAGATTCACCGTATATTTGTTTGTGCATTACGTTGCAGGAATTTTATGGAACCCACATGCATAAAATACTATCCTATGAGTCCTATTAGTTGCAGGTCGTGTAGCCGCTATGCTTACAACCCATCAGTAGCGTGAGCGACCTGCCGTTGCTCACAATAGGTTATTTATTACTCTTGTGAGAAATGGTGGAAAGAAATTGGTGACCGGGTGGGAAGCAGGAATGGTGTTGTGGTTACTGGTTCAAGTCGGGTCCGGTGGCCACAGGGCTTCGCCTTGGGTGCACAGTTTTCTGCTTGAGTCGATTAAGGACCGTCTGTCGTCTAGATTGCCTGTCAAGTTTCGAATGTTCCTCTCACGTACTTGCTTCGTGGGGGCAGGAAGGCTTTGTACCTTACTTGTCATGGGTTTCGGCTCCATCCAGGCCGAATGGTATGGAGGCGGGGATAGGTGGAGTTCCAAGGGCACCAAACTGCCGCATAGGCCGCAGGGTTGGGCATTGGAGTCCAAGTTGGGCGGGGACGCTGGAGCCTGTGACAGGTTTAGGAAGGGATAGTCTTGTCTGTGCTTTTGTGTTCAGACGGGGCGTGTGTTGAGGGTACCTAGCTAGGATACATTGGTTCGTGAATCACCGTTTCTTTTGAGACGGTACCTGCTTGACTATTGTTTAGCATCGTAGTAAGAACAGTTTACAATCTAATCATATGACATATCCAGAGGCTACAAAAATTGCAGGAGGTGCCTAACACTTATACTAACATGCTGTAAAAATTTCATGTTAAACACATTTGTCATGGAGTCACTAAAAATAGCACAACAATTATAGAAGCATTTTAATGATTCATTGCAGGCCTAAAAATAGCAAATACTAGGAGAATTAATTTACTCTAACACATAGTACATGCAATCAGGGGTCTAACAAAATTTATTTCACAATTTTTGGATACAAATTCAAATTTATATAGAATTTACGAGTTTTCAGCAATTTTAGAAAAGGAAAAACTAATTTTAAAAAAAGCGTGGAAAAGGAAAAAGGCCGGCGCCTACTATTCGACCCAGACGGCTAGGTTCGGCCCGCAAGCAGCGGCCCGCGCGCGAGAGAAACCGGCCCAGCCCAGCGTCCACGCACGCTAGCATTTATGCAAACAGGCCCCGCGCTTTTGAATATTTACATGGCATTATGCATTACTACTGCAACAACCAGCACCCTGGACGTTTTCGTATTTGCATCGAGGAGGTCCCTGGTGCGCGCGCGGCGAGTTGGCGGCGAGCAACGTGGCTTCGGGCGCCTCAGCCGGCCGGCGGCGAGCACGCCGGCGACCGAAGGGTGGCCGGCTGTCCAAGCTAAAGCGGCGTGAGTGGCTGTGAGGCATCTGCGCGGTTCGCGGGGCATCGCAACCAAGCTATCCACAGCGGCGGCCATAGCAACACAGTTCGCCACCGGCGCCGAGCTTGTTCCAGCGAACCCGAGCTACGGAGACTGAAACAAAAAGGCGGGGAAGCTGTAGGGGCTTACGCCGGGTACAACTAAGGTGTCTGTCGAGGCTGAGGATGGTCCAAGCAGGGGTGACCGCGTGCGCGCGAGACACGGTGGCGTCAGCTCATCGGCGGTGGCTACTCTGTCCAAACAAGGGAGAGCACCGGCACTAGGAGGTCAACAGAAACTTACTAATGCAAGGAATTGAACCGAAACCGCGTCTATGAGCTTACCGCCAAAACCTGCTAGGGCACGGCGGCGAATGATTGGCAGCGGGGAAAGCGCCAAATTGGCCGGCTACAGCGCTCACTAGAGGCTCAATGTGGGTCGGTTAGCTAGCTGACTCCCATGTGGGGCTACACGCGCGAGGAAATGGATCGGGAGTCCAGGCGAGGCGTGAATTTTGAAAAAGAGAAGGAGCGTTGTAGCGGCAACGCTCATTTCCGGCTCGGTCATGGCTAGCAAAAGCTAAGGGGGCACGCCAGCATGTGCGCAGCGGGCCCGGTACCGTTGGCACGTCAGGTAGCGTTTGGACGGGGCGGCGTCGCCTCGGTCACGGGACGCACGCGCGCCGCAATAATGGGTCAGGCGTGGCCAGCAGGAGGGCTCGTCGCTGTCCGCATTGAAGTGCCGAGGCTCGGTCGATCGACACGGCAGGACAGCGGGCGGTAGCGACGTAGCGCTGGCACGGCACCGCACATGCAATGATGACCCGGGCGGCATCCACCGCAACCGAGGCGGCGACCAAGATGTTGGGCGCAAGCCAAGGCAGCACGGTGCGACAGCGAGCAGCGCAACACAGCTCGGCAGAGCATAGGCGACGGACTCGGCAAAGCGCGGTAGCTCGCAGCAGCATGGTGCGCGAGCATGCGCCATTATTGCGTTCGGGCATGGTAGCGAGGAGGAACTTCTAGGCGCGGCAGCCAAGCACGGCAGCGCAATGATGGCATCTGGGATCGTGCCCGACACTAGCGAGACTAGGCGCGGCGACAGAGGCAGGGCATCCCAGCAGCGGCAGAGGCAAGCAGGTGGACGCGACTGCGCTCGGCCAGGCATGTAGCAGGCGGTAGGGCAAGGCCAGCACAGCGGCCAAGGCAGGCATGTCAGCTTTGGCGCGGGTCAGCCGGCCACGGCACGACGGGCAGTGGGGCGGCCAGCGCGGTGCGGCAGCAAGGCAGCGACAAGATTAACGGCGGCCATGGCAGCAGGCTAGCAGCGCAACAAGGCGCTCGGTCACGGCAGCGCGTGGGCAGCCGATGCCAGCCACGACTGTCGGCCGCGGTGATCGCGCATGCTGGCCAAAACAGCCGAAGCAGTGCTATGCACGGTTTTTGGCGTGACTCTAATGCCAAAATTCATGTGATCATGATGCTCGATTAAGCTACCAGGCCCGAGTAGGACCCTAAAGTTACCAAAACTAATTAAGCACTTCACGGTTTTGATGATCAGAGAGGGAGATAGGACCATGCCAAGATTGGAGTGTCAGCCGGGTGCTAGAGCATGAACAAAGCAGAAAACAGCACTTTCTAAAGGAATTTGAGCCTGATTTTTGGGAGGCTAAAAACTTGGCAAGCATGAACCAACTAAACAAACTTAGAGCTGAAGGTAAACACTTTCAAACGAAGCCAGTTTTAATCTTAAGTGCTAACTATAAATTGCTTGAACATAGCTGTCAATATTGCAATGTCACCAAAATTCCAGACTTAGAAAATTTTAAGAGTTTGAGGCCAAAATGAAATTTTTGATTCAAATTTTGAGACCCTAATGAAGCTATCAAGCTACACATTTCTCACATAAGCAAAGTTCCATTTTCATCAGGTAAAATAGTACTATAACTTTGGTATAATTATTTAACCCAAGTTTTATACTATTTTTGCTCAATAAAAATCATTTTCCAGGGAATCAAATATTCAAAGCACATCATTACTTATTCAATTTTTAGGGTTTCGCTATAACACTTATATGCAAGCTACAAACTCAAGTGACACACCACATCATGCAATGAAAGATTAAGATGATGCTCATGACATGATTAGCATTTTTAATTGGGGCTTAACACCAGGGGTATTACAGCTCCTCCCCCCTAAAAGAAAATCTCGTCCCCGAGATTTCATGTGTGTGCCTAGTGACGAGCGAGGGAAAACTATTAACCAAGCCTCCTAATAACCCTCGGCTTCGACTTTCATTAACCAAGATGGGTATTACAAGGGATATCTAGCTTTAAGTACCTCAGTTGATTAGGAAGGAGATGGGGATAATGTTCTAGGATATACTCCTCTTTCTCCCATGTAGCCTCATCTTCAGTATGATTTTGCCATTGGACTTTATAAAATTTCACCACCTTCTTTCTTGTTACTCTCTCCTTCTCATCCAAGATTTTGATGGGATGCTCAATATACGAGAGATCCGGTTGAAGTGGAAGTCCTTCAATTTCTACCACCTCAGTTGGAACGCACAGACACTTTTTTAGTTGGGAGACATGGAAAACATTATGAACAGCAGATAGAATATCTAGGAGTTGGATGCGGTATGCAATAGGACCTCATCGCTCCAAAATTTGATAAGGCCTGACATAGCGAGGAGCTAATTTTCCACGAACTCCAAATCGATGAATTCCTTTCATGGGAGACACCTTCACATAAACATAATCACCTTCTGTAAACTACAATGGCCTTCTCTGATTTCCGCATAACTTTTCTGATGGGCCTGAGCTGCCTGCAGATGACTTTGGATAATGCCAACCTGTTCTCTAGCTTCCTTAATATAATCTGGTCCAAAGAAACCATGATCTCCTACTTCAACCCAATTAAGTGGGGTTCTACATTTCTTGCCATATAGAGCTTCGAAAGGTGCCATACGAATGCTCTCTTGATAGCTGTTGTTATAGGAGAATTCAGCCAGATGTAAACATTGGTCCCATTTCTCAGGAAAAGATATGACACAAGCTTTGAGCATATCTTCCAATATTTGGTTCACCCTCTTGATCTAACCATCTGACTACGGGTGGTAAGCCAAGCTTCAGAGAAGCTGAGTGCTGAGACACTTATGAAGCTACTCCCAAAAGCGAGAGACAAATATCGACCCGCGATCGGAAACAATGGTCAAAGGAACTCCATGCAAGGATACAATTCTTTTCATATATAAATCAGCATACTGTTTTGCAGTATAACCTATCTTTACAGGAAGAAAATGCGCGGACTTGGTGAGACGATCAACAATGACCCAGATAGAATCATATCCCTTTGCAGTGAGAGGCAACCCCACAACTAAGTCCATAGAAATATCCTCCCACTTCCAAGCAAGAATAGATAAGGGCTGTAGGAAACCAGCCATCCGAAGATGATCCACCTTCACTCTTCGACAGATGTCACAATAAGATCTATATTCAGCAATATCCTTCTTCATGTTGGACCACCAATAATAAGGGCGCAAATCATGATACATTTTGTTGCTGCCCGGATGGATAGATAGCTTGGAATTGTGAGCTTCATTCAAAATTTTCTCCCTTAAGTCACCACTCCCTGGTACCACCAGTCGATTCAAGCACCACACCATGTTCATCTATACTAAAGTGAGAACCGTGACCTTCAAAGATCAGCTTCTTTATTCGGAGAATGTTCGGGGAAGCTTGTCGTTGCTCCAAAATAATTTGCTCATGCAGACTGGAGATCAGAGCAATGTGTGCCAAAATT
>JAHUYU010002334.1:0-12848 GCA_030439765.1 Tripidium arundinaceum | reverse complement strand
AGATTAGAGATAGACTACTCCACATAAAATGTAAGGTGACGTCGGACTAGCAAGTGACTGTGTGAGTGAGTTTCTAATTAGTAATCATGTTTTACCCCCTGCCGAAGCAAGTGACTGTGTGAGTGAGTTTCTATTTAGTAATCATGTTTTGCAAGTTTCATCTCTAGTCTTGACCCTTTTGATAATGCAAGCCTTGCCTTTAGCATTTGCCTCTTCGCAAAATTATAAATAACAATCCTGGAGATATTCTCTTGGTAAGATGCTACAATGGGTATTTTATCTGTGCGCTTGCGGATAGAATAATGTATTTTCTAGAGAGCCCTTATATTCATAAATACCTTAGTACACTCTAGCGCCATGCTGGGGATGACAACCTAGTATTCAAGTGGTGTTAGCAAGTGTCAACACACTCCAACTGAAGATGTGAAGGTGAGTCCCAGTGACCACCACTGTAACTGTAGAATCTACTGATTACAGACCATAGGTGTGCCATCTGCATGGATAAATTGAGAAGCTGAGCATGATTGTAGCTTGTCTTGTAGCTGAGCTACTAACTGAGTGCTGATAAAGGAGCCTACACTGCCAGAATCCACCAAAATCAATACATCCTGGTTGCCAACTTTACCACACAATCTCCTAGTCTTTCTTTTAGTTGTCTAATTAGAGACTGGGGAACCAATGGTGAGTACTGTATCAGAGTCTTCCTCAGCCACCAGGTCTTGTTCCTCAGCATCTCCATCATTTATAACCCCTAACAACTCTTCAAGCACATGAATAGAAACCTGAGTGGGACACTTGTGGCCAACACCCCACTTCTCTCCACACTTAAAGCAAAGGTCATTCTTCTTCCTATAAGCCTTTAGAGTTGCCCATTTATCTCCGCCATAGTCTTGATAGATTTTGCCTTATTCCTGTCAACTTCAGCAGTCTTGGGCCTCTCATTGGAACTGGTTGATCGAAATCCAAGCTTCCCTAAATCTTTGGACATAGCTCGATGCTACAGCTCTCCAACTCCTCCTGAAGTAATGCTAAAGCACTGGCGGTGTCCACATCTTTGGGTTGATGGAGCAGAATGGCTGAACGGATTCCTCCTTGAAGCCACCCAGAAATCTGGTCACCATGTATGTGTCATCAAATGCGGGATTGTATAAAAGAATGCCATGTGCGAGTTCCTCAAAGCGACTTTGGTATTTAGTAACTGAGCCAGTTTGCTTCAATGAATCTAACTGACACAGATGAATCTGATATTGGTCCTTAGCGAACTTAACAAAGACCAACTGACACAGAGAGTCCCAATCAGCAATTCTCCTGCACCGCTCCATGGTCTGAAGCCATGTCGCTGCCGAGCCAATGAAATTGAGTGCGGCAAAGCAAGTTTTTAGCGACGGGTGCACTGAGTAAACCTCAAAATACATGATGCAGCAGTCACAACACAATCTTGGGTTCTTGCCATCGAACTTGGGAAACTCGATTTTGGGATATGGTAGGGACCGAGGAGCAGCATCGCAGAATGAAGAATCAATAAGGTCCTGGCGCAAACCTGGGTCTAGGAACATGCCCGTGAACGGCCGAGGCGGGGGTCCAAGTACTCCGTCACCAACGTCCCAGTCGTGCGGTGACTTGCCGTGGCTCTAGGCCCACTCCGACGTCGCTGCAGATGGGCGCAACGACGACTGCGGAGCCTGGTTGAGGTCGAAGGGGTTGACCCAACCATGTGGAGGCAAGGGCGGAAGTAGCGACGCCGACGGTAGTAATGGAGGTGGTGGTAGTGGTGTCGTCTCCAAACAATGAATCTGAGTTGTCGTTGCCTCCATCTTGGACAGTAGCAACCCGAAGGACTCGTCCGCCGACAGGCGCCAAGACTCGAGGCTGCTCAACTTATCCAAGGTGGTCTTCATCATCTCCTAAAAGCCGGTGAACTGCGCCTTCATCTCCTCGACGCTCGTTTTCAGCTTGTCCACTCACCATGTCTATCTGGTACTTCGTCAACCTCTGCTTCAGTACCAGCATGAAGACAAAGCAGCCGCAATAAGGAGGCTCCCCAAATCACAACGGATCCTGGATTCCCCTGCCAACCCAATCAACCTCGGCGCGGACCTAAAGGATTGCACAAACTACACCAGCGGTGAAGAACAACAATCCCTGTCATCAGGGATTACGATTGCGATCAAGGCGAAAGGAAAACAATGGACCAAATACCAAATGTGATGAACCCAGCAATTCCACAAAGTTGAATCACAACTTCACTCGAATTTCATATGTTTCAAATACAAGATTGGATAGACTGGGTGGGGAAGAGCAGAGTTCAGGTTAGGGAAATAGAAAGCATGTAGTTAGGGAGAGGTTTGGCTATTCCAGATTTGTTAGCTAGTTTCTATTACATGGGTCATCTATATACCCATCTCGGCATGTAGGCACCCTTCCTGGGCTAGGCTACATGCAGCTCATGTTCTCGAGTAAGCTTCAAAATGCCTCCCGCTTCCTTTACCCTATGACGCCTTTTGCCTTCACGGTACGCTGCTTATGTCGCCTGCGACCCATGACATGTCGCCTCGCCAGTAGCGCCTGCGGCGGTGTCCAGGACACAACCGTCACAATGGCCACCCTCATAGACATCTATCATGGCAACAGCCAGTAGTGGACGTCCATCAGAGGCAGCAGACTTCTTCTTGCGGGCAGTAGCTAGCGGGGAACGGTCCTAGCACACGCCCTTGCACGGAACAGAAGAGGTAAGAGCTTGTGAGTCCAAACTCCTTCACGAGGAAATGGAAGGCGGGTGTGGGGAAAGCTCTGAACACAGGGTTAACTGGTTAACAAACGCACTGGATTTGGGCTGGGCACGGGCTAGGCTTTGAAGGGCCAGGCCCATACGGGACTTAGATGGATATTATAATTAAAAAATATTTAATTTTAAATGGACCTCTTTGAGATGTGTGCTATTTTTAGAAAGATGAGTACCAGAGCAATTCTCAAAAAAAAAACTCGTCAACTACAATGTTTTAGATATCATTGAGCTCTTTAATTTTGATATAAATTGTCTTTATCCAACTTTCATTTGAAAATGTTATGAATTTATTTGTTCGACAGCTATTTTCAAAGGCCAACTTAGTGTATGTTTGGTTCAGTTGTGGACTATGAAAAAGCTATTGTGAGCTGTGAGCTATGAGCTGTGGAAAAACGGATTTGAGTTATGTGTTGTGAAAAAAGTTGTAGGTTATTTGGTTAAAATAACTATAAAACCTATCATTATCTCTTTATCTTTCTTGAAACAGTTGTAAAACCTCTCTCTATTTCCACTTATTGGAAAAACTGAAAGCTGAAAGCCAAAAGTAGGGCTCAAGGTGCCACAAAAATTGTATCACGCGAAAGCAGCTGCTTCTATAAAAGAAGTTCCTAGTTCTACCCATTTGGTTGACTTTCTGCTTTTTGGGAGTAGAAACACTTTTTAGAAGCCCAACCAAATATAGCCTTAGCCAGCCACCCTCTGAAAATTGATTTCTAAGAGTGGTTGTAAAAAGAAAACATCTCTAAAACTATGTTTTAGGGGCAGTTGTTTATATCAACCACCCTTGAAAATAGGTAGATTCTCAGGGGTGGTTTTATTAAGCCTACCGCCCCTGAAAATCGATTCCTAAGGTAGTTTGTAAGCTATAATGCATCAAATGTTTGCTGAGATGGTTAACTAAGTCAACCACTCCTGCAAAATAGGAAGAGATTAAAAAAACCATTTTGTGTAGTAGTGAACTAAAATCTATCACAACAAGATAAAGATAGGAAAGCATCTACATAAGTATTGTTTTAAAACATGAACAAACAGGAGTGAGCCAATATAAGGAATTGTGATTAGTTGTGTTGATCCAAAATTTATCCATTCAAATGGGAGTGAGTCAATATAAACAATTTTGATTAGTTGTTGTCTTGTTGATCCAAGATTTATCCATTAAATTTTAACACTTGATGCCTTTTAAGACAATTAGGTCTCGTGGTAGCACAGACTAATTGACTTGTGTTCTTAGACTGGAGCACGTCATCGATCTTATGCATGCACAAGTCATTGCGAGAAGTCTTGATTGTAGCTTGTTTGCCCAAAATTTTTATTCTTTGGCCCTTTTTTTGAAAAATATTCACAAATTGACCCCTGGAGGTATCCTTTTGTTTTCTAGACTCTGGGCTCAGGGCCGTGGCAATTGGCGCTGAGGTTACACGTCTCGGCACCATTTGCTTTGGCGCCGAGGTGGGAGGCATGGCAGTACACGTGGCGACATGTCATGGGTCGCAGGCGACATAAGCAGCGTACCGTGAAGGCAAAAGGCGTCATAGGGTAAAGGAAGCGGGAGGCATTTTGAAGCTTACTCGAGAACATGAGCTGCATGTAGCCTAGCCCAGGAAGGGTGCCTACATGCCGAGATGGGTATATAGATGACCCATGTAATAGAAACTAGCTAACAAATCTGGAATAGCCAAACCTCTCCCTAACTACATGCTTTCTATTTCCCTAACCTGAACTCTGCTCTTCCCCACCCAGTCTATCCAATCTTGTATTTGAAACATATGAAATTCGAGTGAAGTTGTGATTCAACTTTGTGGAATTGCTGGGTTCATCACATTTGGTATTTGGTCCATTGTTTTCCTTTCGCCTTGATCGCAATCGTAATCCCTGATGACAGGGATTGTTGTTCTTCACCGCTGGTGTAGTTTGTGCAATCCTTTAGGTCCGCGCCGAGGTTGATTGGGTTGGCAGGGGAATCCAGGATCCGTTGTGATTTGGGGAGCCTCCTTATTGCGGCTGCTTTGTCTTCATGCTGGTACTGAAGCAGAGGTTGACGAAGTACCAGATAGACATGGTGAGTGGACAAGCTGAAAACGAGCGTCGAGGAGATGAAGGCGCAGTTCACCGGCTTTTAGGAGATGATGAAGACCACCTTGGATAAGTTGAGCAGCCTCGAGTCTTGGCGCCTGTCGGCGGACGAGTCCTTCGGGTTGCTACTGTCCAAGATGGAGGCAACGACAACTCAGATTCATTGTTTGGAGACGACACCACTACCACCACCTCCATTACTACCGTCGGCGTCGCTACTTCCGCCCTTGCCTCCACATGGTTGGGTCAACCCCTTCGACCTCAACCAGGCTCCGCAGTCGTCGTTGCGCCCATCTGCAGCGACGTCGGAGTGGGCCTAGAGCCACGGCAAGTCACCGCACGACTGGGACGTTGGTGACGGAGTACTTGGACCCCCGCCTCGGCCGTTCACGGGCATGTTCCTAGACCCAGGTTTGCGCCAGGACCTTATTGATTCTTCATTCTGCGATGCTGCTCCTCGGTCCCTACCATATCCCAAAATCGAGTTTCCCAAGTTCGATGGCAAGAACCCAAGATTGTGTTGTGACTGCTGCATCATGTATTTTGAGGTTTACTCAGTGCACCCGTCGCTAAAAACTTGCTTTGCCGCACTCAATTTCATTGGCTCGGCAGCGACATGGCTTCAGACCATGGAGCGGTGCAGGAGAATTGCTGATTGGGACTCTCTGTGTCAGTTGGTCTTTGTTAAGTTCGCTAAGGACCAATATCAGATTCATCTGTGTCAGTTAGATTCATTGAAGCAAACTGGCTCAGTTACTAAATACCAAAGTCGCTTTGAGGAACTCGCACATGGCATTCTTTTATACAATCCCGCATTTGATGACACATACATGGTGACCAGATTTCTGGGTGGCTTCAAGGAGGAATCCGTTCAGCCATTCTGCTCCATCAACCCAAAGATGTGGACACCGCCAGTGCTTTAGCATTACTTCAGGAGGAGTTGGAGAGCTGTAGCATCGAGCTATGTCCAAAGATTTAGGGAAGCTTGGATTTCGATCAACCAGTTCCAATGAGAGGCCCAAGACTGCTGAAGTTGACAGGAATAAGGCAAAATCTATCAAGACTATGGCGGAGATAAATGGGCAACTCTAAAGGCTTATAGGAAGAAGAATGACCTTTGCTTTAAGTGTGGAGAGAAGTGGGGTGTTGGCCACAAGTGTCCCACTCAGGTTTCTATTCATGTGCTTGAAGAGTTGTTAGGGGTTATAAATGATGGAGATGCTGAGGAACAAGACCTGGTGGCTGAGGAAGACTCTGATACAGTACTCACCATTGGTTCCCCAGTCTCTAATTAGACAACTAAAAGAAAGACTAGGAGATTGTGTGGTAAAGTTGGCAACCAGGATGTATTGATTTTGGTGGATTCTGGCAGTGTAGGCTCCTTTATCAGCACTCAGTTAGTAGCTCAGCTACAAGACAAGCTACAATCATGCTCAGCTTCTCAATTTATCCATGCAGATGGCACACCTATGGTCTGTAATCAGTAGATTCTACAGTTACAGTGGTGGTCACTGGGACTCACCTTCACATCTTCAGTTGGAGTGTGTTGACACTTGCTAACACCACTTGAATACTAGGTTGTCATCCCCAGCATGGCGCTAGAGTGTACTAAGGTATTTATGAATATAAGGGCTCTCTAGAAAATACATTATTCTATCCGCAAGCGCACAGATAAAATACCCATTGTAGCATCTTACCAAGAGAATATCTCCAGGATTGTTATTTATAATTTTGCGAAGAGGCAAATGCTAAAGGCAAGGCTTGCATTATCAAAAGGGTCAAGACTAGAGATGAACTTGCAAAACATGATTACTAAATAGAAACTCACTCACACAGTCACTTGCTTCGGCAGGGGGTAAAACATGATTACTAATTAGAAACTCACTCACACAGTCACTTGCTAGTCCGACGTCACCTTACATTTTATGTGGAGTAGTCTATCTCTAATCTCTGTGTTATTTATCTTGAGCTTATATTTCAATATCTTTATTATCATTATGGCTTACCCCCTGCCGAAGCAAGTGACTGTGTGAGTGAGTTTCTAATTAGTAATCATGTTTTACCCCCTGCCGAAGCAAGTGACTGTGTGAGTGAGTTTCTATTTAGTAATCATGTTTTGCAAGTTCATCTCTAGTCTTGACCCTTTTGATAATGCAAGCCTTGCCTTTAGCATTTGCCTCTTCGCAAAATTATAAATAACAATCCTGGAGATATTCTCTTGGTAAGATGCTACAATGGGTATTTTATCTGTGCGCTTGCGGATAGAATAATGTATTTTCTAGAGAGCCCTTATATTCATAAATACCTTAGTACACTCTAGCGCCATGCTGGGGATGACAACCTAGTATTCAAGTGGTGTTAGCAAGTGTCAACACACTCCAACTGAAGATGTGAAGGTGAGTCCCAGTGACCACCACTGTAACTGTAGAATCTACTGATTACAGACCATAGGTGTGCCATCTGCATGGATAAATTGAGAAGCTGAGCATGATTGTAGCTTGTCTTGTAGCTGAGCTACTAACTGAGTGCTGATAAAGGAGCCTACACTGCCAGAATCCACCAAAATCAATACATCCTGGTTGCCAACTTTACCACACAATCTCCTAGTCTTTCTTTTAGTTGTCTAATTAGAGACTGGGGAACCAATGGTGAGTACTGTATCAGAGTCTTCCTCAGCCACCAGGTCTTGTTCCTCAGCATCTCCATCATTTATAACCCCTAACAACTCTTCAAGCACATGAATAGAAACCTGAGTGGGACACTTGTGGCCAACACCCCACTTCTCTCCACACTTAAAGCAAAGGTCATTCTTCTTCCTATAAGCCTTTAGAGTTGCCCATTTATCTCCGCCATAGTCTTGATAGATTTTGCCTTATTCCTGTCAACTTCAGCAGTCTTGGGCCTCTCATTGGAACTGGTTGATCGAAATCCAAGCTTCCCTAAATCTTTGGACATAGCTCGATGCTACAGCTCTCCAACTCCTCCTGAAGTAATGCTAAAGCACTGGCGGTGTCCACATCTTTGGGTTGATGGAGCAGAATGGCTGAACGGATTCCTCCTTGAAGCCACCCAGAAATCTGGTCACCATGTATGTGTCATCAAATGCGGGATTGTATAAAAGAATGCCATGTGCGAGTTCCTCAAAGCGACTTTGGTATTTAGTAACTGAGCCAGTTTGCTTCAATGAATCTAACTGACACAGATGAATCTGATATTGGTCCTTAGCGAACTTAACAAAGACCAACTGACACAGAGAGTCCCAATCAGCAATTCTCCTGCACCGCTCCATGGTCTGAAGCCATGTCGCTGCCGAGCCAATGAAATTGAGTGCGGCAAAGCAAGTTTTTAGCGACGGGTGCACTGAGTAAACCTCAAAATACATGATGCAGCAGTCACAACACAATCTTGGGTTCTTGCCATCGAACTTGGGAAACTCGATTTTGGGATATGGTAGGGACCGAGGAGCAGCATCGCAGAATGAAGAATCAATAAGGTCCTGGCGCAAACCTGGGTCTAGGAACATGCCCGTGAACGGCCGAGGCGGGGGTCCAAGTACTCCGTCACCAACGTCCCAGTCGTGCGGTGACTTGCCGTGGCTCTAGGCCCACTCCGACGTCGCTGCAGATGGGCGCAACGACGACTGCGGAGCCTGGTTGAGGTCGAAGGGGTTGACCCAACCATGTGGAGGCAAGGGCGGAAGTAGCGACGCCGACGGTAGTAATGGAGGTGGTGGTAGTGGTGTCGTCTCCAAACAATGAATCTGAGTTGTCGTTGCCTCCATCTTGGACAGTAGCAACCCGAAGGACTCGTCCGCCGACAGGCGCCAAGACTCGAGGCTGCTCAACTTATCCAAGGTGGTCTTCATCATCTCCTAAAAGCCGGTGAACTGCGCCTTCATCTCCTCGACGCTCGTTTTCAGCTTGTCCACTCACCATGTCTATCTGGTACTTCGTCAACCTCTGCTTCAGTACCAGCATGAAGACAAAGCAGCCGCAATAAGGAGGCTCCCCAAATCACAACGGATCCTGGATTCCCCTGCCAACCCAATCAACCTCGGCGCGGACCTAAAGGATTGCACAAACTACACCAGCGGTGAAGAACAACAATCCCTGTCATCAGGGATTACGATTGCGATCAAGGCGAAAGGAAAACAATGGACCAAATACCAAATGTGATGAACCCAGCAATTCCACAAAGTTGAATCACAACTTCACTCGAATTTCATATGTTTCAAATACAAGATTGGATAGACTGGGTGGGGAAGAGCAGAGTTCAGGTTAGGGAAATAGAAAGCATGTAGTTAGGGAGAGGTTTGGCTATTCCAGATTTGTTAGCTAGTTTCTATTACATGGGTCATCTATATACCCATCTCGGCATGTAGGCACCCTTCCTGGGCTAGGCTACATGCAGCTCATGTTCTCGAGTAAGCTTCAAAATGCCTCCCGCTTCCTTTACCCTATGACGCCTTTTGCCTTCACGGTACGCTGCTTATGTCGCCTGCGACCCATGACATGTCGCCTCGCCAGTAGCGCCTGCGGCGGTGTCCAGGACACAACCGTCACAATGGCCACCCTCATAGACATCTATCATGGCAACAGCCAGTAGTGGACGTCCATCAGAGGCAGCAGACTTCTTCTTGCGGGCAGTAGCTAGCGGGGAACGGTCCTAGCACACGCCCTTGCACGGAACAGAAGAGGTAAGAGCTTGTGAGTCCAAACTCCTTCACGAGGAAATGGAAGGCGGGTGTGGGGAAAGCTCTGAACACAGGGTTAACTGGTTAACAAACGCACTGGATTTGGGCTGGGCACGGGCTAGGCTTTGAAGGGCCAGGCCCATACGGGACTTAGATGGATATTATAATTAAAAAATATTTAATTTTAAATGGACCTCTTTGAGATGTGTGCTATTTTTAGAAAGATGAGTACCAGAGCAATTCTCAAAAAAAAAACTCGTCAACTACAATGTTTTAGATATCATTGAGCTCTTTAATTTTGATATAAATTGTCTTTATCCAACTTTCATTTGAAAATGTTATGAATTTATTTGTTCGACAGCTATTTTCAAAGGCCAACTTAGTGTATGTTTGGTTCAGTTGTGGACTATGAAAAAGCTATTGTGAGCTGTGAGCTATGAGCTGTGGAAAAACGGATTTGAGTTATGTGTTGTGAAAAAAGTTGTAGGTTATTTGGTTAAAATAACTATAAAACCTATCATTATCTCTTTATCTTTCTTGAAACAGTTGTAAAACCTCTCTCTATTTCCACTTATTGGAAAAACTGAAAGCTGAAAGCCAAAAGTAGGGCTCAAGGTGCCACAAAAATTGTATCACGCGAAAGCAGCTGCTTCTATAAAAGAAGTTCCTAGTTCTACCCATTTGGTTGACTTTCTGCTTTTTGGGAGTAGAAACACTTTTTAGAAGCCCAACCAAATATAGCCTTAGCCAGCCACCCTCTGAAAATTGATTTCTAAGAGTGGTTGTAAAAAGAAAACATCTCTAAAACTATGTTTTAGGGGCAGTTGTTTATATCAACCACCCTTGAAAATAGGTAGATTCTCAGGGGTGGTTTTATTAAGCCTACCGCCCCTGAAAATCGATTCCTAAGGTAGTTTGTAAGCTATAATGCATCAAATGTTTGCTGAGATGGTTAACTAAGTCAACCACTCCTGCAAAATAGGAAGAGATTAAAAAAACCATTTTGTGTAGTAGTGAACTAAAATCTATCACAACAAGATAAAGATAGGAAAGCATCTACATAAGTATTGTTTTAAAACATGAACAAACAGGAGTGAGCCAATATAAGGAATTGTGATTAGTTGTGTTGATCCAAAATTTATCCATTCAAATGGGAGTGAGTCAATATAAACAATTTTGATTAGTTGTTGTCTTGTTGATCCAAGATTTATCCATTAAATTTTAACACTTGATGCCTTTTAAGACAATTAGGTCTCGTGGTAGCACAGACTAATTGACTTGTGTTCTTAGACTGGAGCACGTCATCGATCTTATGCATGCACAAGTCATTGCGAGAAGTCTTGATTGTAGCTTGTTTGCCCAAAATTTTTATTCTTTGGCCCTTTTTTTGAAAAATATTCACAAATTGACCCCTGGAGGTATCCTTTTGTTTTCTAGACTCTGGGCTCAGGGCCGTGGCAATTGGCGCTGAGGTTACACGTCTCGGCACCATTTGCTTTGGCGCCGAGGTGGGAGGCATGGCAGTACACGTGGCGGTGATGGATCGCTGATGTGGCAGCAGCCTCGGCGTCGAAGATCTTGGTGCCGAGTACGGCGCCGTGGATCTCGGCGCCAAGGTAACTGACAAGGGGCCCCACGCGTCAGGTTTCCTACCCCTCTTTCTCTTTCTCTCCAATCGTGTTCACACCGCCCGCACCTCACAACCTCGGCTCGTCCCCGCCTCTAGCCTCTCCTCCTTGGCGGCCCGCTCGTCCCCGCCTCCACGCCGCCTCCCCCCGCCCGCCCGCTCCTCCTCGACCTCCTGTTCCTCCCTGCCTCTACACCGCGTCTCCCGCCCGCCCCGTCTCCTCGAGCATCACCGCCAGCCGCCCAACCACGGCAGCGGGGGCCGAGGGCACACCTCCTGTCCCTACCCACGCCGGTGCCCGCCTAGGGACACGCGGGGGCGCACCGAGGGCGCGCGGCAGCACCGGCCTGGGCACGCCCAGGGGCCCCCCGACAGCTGCCTGTGCCTCCCCTCGACTGCCTCGCCTCCCCTCCCTCCCCTCCACTGGAGCAAGGTACATTAGTTTGTTAATTTTGTTCTTAGTTAACAATAGTTAGTTAGTGATTTAGATAGGTAGACAGATATTTAGATAGATAGGTAGATAGAAAGATACTTAGCTAGATGGTTACTTAGATAGGTAGATAGATGGATACTTAGCTAGACGTTGAAGTCCGGGAGGCAGCTCTCAAGAACAAGAAGGATGCAGTGGAACCATCTTCAGGGCACAACAGAAAGGGGAAACAACCACGCTGCACCCAGTAGAACAATGTAATAGACCCAGCAAGTTAAATTCCCTAAGGCATGTTAGGACTAGTGGTGGACCTCTGAACATTAGAACTACAGAGTTCCACACATTCCATTGCAACTCGTGCTTTGTTTACTTTCCCTAAGGCATGTTAGGATTTATGGTGCGAATCTAGAGTTCCACACATGCCATGTATTGTTCCATGTACTATCCGTGTAGCGCTGGGTTAACCAAACGTGTGTGTTGCTTCAAATCTTTCCAAGTGTTCCTATCATGTGTATGCACCTTTTTCATGTTACTCCTCTCAACAAAGTAGAACTTTAGTTTCTATATGAGTTGTGCTATTTCACCATTAATCAAAGATGTAGATTACATCGTGTGCTAAAAAATTTGTTTTCGGACCAAACCCTAAATCACCCTCTAAGGTTGTCAAAACGTAGAAACAAGCACTGGGCACCAAGGCCTTCGACGATGACCTTGGCGCCAAAGCAAGCGGTGCCGAGGTTGGCACCAAGTGCTACTGTAGGGTTGAGATGGCAGACTAGAGGAGGGTGAATAGTCCTTTCTAAATCTTAAGCGTGCCGGCTAACCGAAACAAATGCAGAATTAAAACAATCGGTCTAGCCAAGACTACACCCCTCTATCTATATTCAAGCACCTTACGAAAGATCCTAATTAGGCAACAAAGGTGTCGGGCTAGCTAGAGCTCACCTAAACAATTCTAGCATGCAAGGTCACACAAACCTATGCAGCTAGTACTTTAAGCAAACCGGGGAGCTCCTACACAAACTAGTGATGCAAAGCGCACAAAGCCTAAGCTCACTAGCAATGCTCAATAGCAAGGCTACACAAGCCAAACTAGAGAGCTCAAATTACTTAGCTACACAAACTAAGCAATGTAACTAGTAAGGCTACATAAGCAACTACTAGTTACTCAAGAGAGCTACAACTAATTTGCTACAGAAACAAACTAGCTACACAAGAGCAACAACACAAGCACAATATA